>PVJX010022988.1:0-29738 GCA_004027295.1 Dolichotis patagonum | reverse complement strand
GTAACTTAAGTCTCCCCTTTTCATGTTTTCAAGGATGGGAGGAACAGTTTTATTGGACATCAGCTGGGCGGGGTAGTGGAAGTGCCCAACAGCAAGGACCAGCGGGTCAAGTCTGCTAGAGCCATTCAGATCACCTACTACCTCCAGACCTACGGCTCTGCCACCCAAGACCTCATCGGGGAGAAGTGGGAGAATGAGTTCTGTAAGCTCGTGAGGAAGCTCCAGGAGGAGCACCAAGACCTCCAGCTCTACCCTCTCGCATCCTTCAGTCTCTGGAGAGACTTCCATAAGACCAGCATCCTAGCCAGAAGCAAGGTGCTGGTGAGCCTCGTGCTCATCTTGACCACAGCTACGCTCTCCAGCTCCATGAAGGACTGTCTGCGCAGCAAGCCCTTCCTGGGCCTGCTGGGGGTGCTCACCGTGTGCATCTCCCTCGTCACGGCAGCAGGGATCTTCTTCATCACGGATGGGAAATACAACTCCACCCTGCTGGGAATCCCGTTCTTCGCCATGGGTAACTATCCATCCTTGTGGTAATCAGATTCTTGCCATTTGGGGGCAAGGTAGTACATTTCTTGAATTCTTAGGTGGAAATTTTAATTTTGCACTGGTGTGTCTGTGTGATGATGTGAAATGTTTCTTGGGGCTGTGTCTGTTTCACCATTTTGTGCCTTTCCAGGAATCATGGAAAGACCACACCACCTTCCCCTTTAGTTTAATGCTGCCAGATGTGTTTTAATTTGTATGACATTGGCATAGTTTACTCAGTTTCCTCAAAGGAAAAAAAAGGGAGATCCAGGGGCCCTAGGCAACAGAATTAAGGAATATGAAACTATGTCCAATTTAATTTAGTGTCTCATATTTACGGGCATCCTCACTGGCAGCAGTAAAAAATGATTGTCACGGAAAGACAATTCTGAGAACCCTTGATATATCCTTGATACATCCTGATATTTCCCAAGTAAACTTTGGTTGTTCCATTTCAAAGTTTTTGCACAGAACACTTTCCACTCCCTTGCTTCTACACAAGGTGAAATCTCCTAGCTACCTCTTAGCTGCAAACTCTAAGTTTATTCACCTGTAATGAAAATAGATCATGGGCATCCTCAGTCAAAATTATCCACTATTGCAAATTTTCCTCCAGCCAAACATGAATGGCTTCCCAAGAATACATACATGCTGTGCACATGACTCTGGGTGTGTGTGCATTAGTGTGAAACAGAAGATAAAGTCTGAGTACAGAAGTGAATGAAGATGCAGCAAGGACCTTGAGGAGGTCATGGTGACATTGATGGTGACAAAGAGGTGCTGTGTGATGTGGTGTGGTATCTGTGTGTGATGACTTAGCAATGACCCTCTAGGTGCTGAGCTGACATGAGCAAGAGAGTAATCACTCCAATTCCTCAACTTCACATTAGTTGTAAATTAGTTTATTATTAAATGAAAAAAAATATATCAGCATATGGTCCAAAGAGTCTAAGCAATAGCCCCTGCTCCTTCTTTTTTTAATCACTTCGTCAAATATTTTTGAGATTGAAAGCACAAAGAGGGTTTATTGTGTGGGTATTAGGGTAGACTTCTTTAAAGGGGAGCCCAACTTCAGTATGGCCCAGTTATTAAATTAATTTATCCCAGCTGGGTGCAGTGGCATAAACCCAAAATTCCAGCTATCAAGAATCTGAGGCAGGAGAATCTAATCATGAGCTGAAGGTCCAAATACGCAGCTTAGCAAAACCCTGTTTCCAAAATTAAATAGGGACGGAGAGGTAGCTCAGTGCTCCCTGGGCTCAATCTCCAGGAGCATACACACGCACACAGACACACACACACAGACACACACACACGCACACAGACACACACACACACACACACACACACACACACAGAGTTAGCTCATCTTCTGAAGTTTCATTTTGTCCTTGTATATGATTTGGGGAAAACAATTTTAATCTTCAAATGGTTATTTCTAAAATGTAACAGAATATAATTTTTGCTCCTAACACATAATCACTAATAAGTATCAGCCAGTCCCTTAGTAGTGTTAGTCTGGTGTGTCAAGTACAGAGAATTTTGTGGACTTTTGTTTGAAGAAACAGAGCCTTTTTAGGCTTAGCTTATCACCTAAGCTAACGAGGTGCAAATCCACCTCGTTAATAACAAAAGTCTTTCTTTTTCCCAAAGAACTGCGTGAACATATTTTGTTACCACGGATAAGAAGCACACTGGGAACCATTTACACTTGTGTTTTATAGGCTCAGTCTCAGGACTTGAGATGTGTCAGAATTGCAGTGTGATCGCAAAGGAAATGCAGCTTCTCAAGGTTCACAAACTGAACTCCCTGGATCCCGGTAGAGCTCTTTTTTAAAATTAACAAAATAATGGGCAGATTTTTCCAGAAAAAAGATAGATTATGTATATTCTGTATAAATTGGGAGAAGCACTACTGTACCAATGCTGGGTTGATAACTTGTCTCCACGAGGTGACAGCTGGGTTCTTATTCTATAAACAAAAAGCCAGAACCCTGAATACCACAGTGAGGAAAAATCCCTGACCCTGCAGCACACACTTGGCGCCTCCTACCGCCCTGTAAACCTGTAGTCCACCCTGGACAGCGCAGCGCAGGGTTGAGGAAGCCTGGTTCGTGGTTACTCTTCAGCAGCTGCAGTTCTGAAAGGAACATTTCTGCTATGTTCTGAAATCATCACAAGGAAAAATCCTTGAGAGTTTTGTTCTACCAGTGGGGAATTTGTTTGCTGTGCTTTGTTTTGTCTATAAAATGGTTCTACTAGTAAAGCTTGGGAATTTGAGAAATAGTGGTTTGGAAAAGATTAGAAACCCTGGGTTTCAATCCCAGTTTTTCTTGCAACTTTGTGTTGCATTGAGCAGTTGTGTATAGGCCCTTTGCCCAGGTCTTCATATATAAAATAAAGAATTTGGAGCTGGGCACTACTTGGAAGGCTGAGGCAGGAGGATCAGTGGGAGTTAGAGACAGCCTGGGCTACACTGTGAGCTCAAGGCCAGCCTGAACTGCATAGCGAGACCCTGTCTCAAAAAGAGCCCACCCCCCAAAAAAACCTTAATAATAATAAAAAATAAAATAAAGAATTTGGACTGATCACTCTGACATTTTGAATTTAAAGGAATATGAGTCATTTCTTTGTTTTATTGAAGTTATAATTCAATCATTTCTGTATAAAAATTTTTTAGAGTGTATACCGCTAATCTCTAAACTCTAATCTCCAAACTCTTTGTTGCCTTCTACTCTTAGAGAGTAGAGACATTAGAAAATAAATCACAGCTTTACCCTCAGAGACTCAAACACACAAGGTCAGTGAAGACAGGGAGACAGAATGTGGTGAAAAACACAGACAAACTGAGCTTGGAAAGTGCGTGTCTGCCCTATCTACAGGGCTGTATCCATGACACTGGTTGAGACCAGTCCTTTGGTCCTTTGCCATTCGTGTGATGGTAAACCACATAGAGTCAGATGGATGCTCTTTTGTAGACCTGTTCTCATTCTAACGTCTTATGAAGATGTCTCTGAGTGGGGGTGAATGTGTGCTGTTTGGGGCCCAGGCTGGAAACCTTCACCCTCATCAGCACGAACTAAACAGTAAAGCTGATTTGTCTGAGGTCCTTGCCGGCCTTCCCACTCACTGGCCACTCATCCAGTTAATATTTTAATGCCCTTTCAGATACATACATTCTGTGACTAAATTTCCTACATTTTTAATGCCAGGGCCAATTATTAGACTTTGTCCTGGAGTTCCCAAAAGTAAATTTATATTTGTCAAATTATATATTCTAGTTTAGGGGGGGTAGCAAAGAAGATGATGGTAGGTGCATATAGTCTTTCTAGAAATGTAGTCAGAGATAACTCTAGGATTGGAATAGAAATTTCACATTACTTGAAATCTTTCAGCTCCAGACTAACATCCTTTCTTTGCTGAAGCATAAACCAAGGAGAATGCCACTAATTTAATTTATAGCTCATTGCCAGCCTTTTTAGTTCTCAGCTCCTTCATCCCCCTCATGCTCTCCGGGGACGTGCTTCCTCCCTCTGTGTGCAGGAAGGAATACGGGCTAACAGTCCACACAGAGCCCAAGCTGGCTCACGCTGCACCACGCTAGTCTTTCGTAGGTAGTTGTCAGGGCGTTGGGAACCACGGCTCCCTCGTGTTTTTCTAAGTGCATTTTGAGCTGGCATTACACACTGCAGGTCTCCTCCTGGACATGCACGGTGACTGGCTTTGCTGGTGATCTCAGAGTTTCCAGACACAAGGTTTTATCTCTCTGCACCTGAACCCCATTGTCATATACTTATTCATTGATTCAAATTTTTATTAAATATCACCTGTGTTCAAGGAATTCTGGGTTCTGGACCAAACTAATCAAGTTGTTACCTTCAAGGATGTTTACAATTTGAGATTGAAGAAGGGAGGAATAAGACACTAAATATAGATAGAATAAAAGTATGTTCTGTTGTTGATAGGTGATATGAAGCTTAAGAATAAAGCAGACAGGAGGCCATAGGTGGCCACGACAAAAATTGTTCTCTGAGAAAAATTAAATTGAACCAGAGAGGTAAATGAAGGGAAAGAGGAGCCATGTAGCAGTCTAAAGAAAGACTGCCTCTGGCCACAGGGAGTACACAAGAAAACACTCTGAGATTGTGTTCCCCAGAGAAATTGAGAAAAAACAAGAGACAACAGGGCTGTAATACAATGGGCAACTGTCTGAGGGTTGGAAGTAGCATGGGGCCAGGCATGTGGGTTGCAAGAATTGAGGACTTCAGGCGTCCATCTGGGTGATTTGGAAAGCTAACAGAAGCCTTGTGCAACAGGAAGGTGTGTTCTGACTTGCATTTTAAAGACATCTTTGGTTCTAATATGTAAATTTGTCTGACATAGGAAAACAATATTTTATTGGGTGACTATCTAATAAATTATTGCCCTACATGTCCATTGACATATGAATGAAGAAAATGTATATGCACATTCATTTAAGAAAAATGAAATCATGTGTTTGCAGGACAGTGGGTGGAAGTAGAAACCATCAGGTTAAGTGAAAGTTAACCAGACTCAGAAAATTAAATATTGCATACTTTCTCAGATGTGAGAAATCAAAAAACATAAACTAATAAGTAAGTAAAATAAAGGTGAGAGGATGGAAAACCAGGAGGTAGACTTCTGGAGACAATGAGAGAAGTAAAGGAAAAATCAATAGGAGAAAGGAAAAATGGAATTGAAATTGGCTAAGATAGGTTAAATCCATGTATCAACCTTTTAAAATCAGCTCCAACATCACATAATGCTAATTCACACTAATAAAATATAGCAAAAAAATTGTTGCAATTGCTGCTGGGCTATAATGGTGGCATAAGATAGCATGGGGGTAGCATGGAAAAAAGGGATTAGACTCAGGTCATATATCTGGAAATAGATTTGAAGGGTTCGCTGAGGCCTGGCTATGGTATGTAAGAGTGCAATTGTGTTTCCTGTAACAGACAGGGCATGGGCTGAAGGAGCTGTGTGGGGCAGGAGAGGAAATTCAAAAGTTCAGCTGCGTGTCTGCTAAGTTAGAGGTACCTGTTTGGCATAAAATTACAGAAATGTGGAGTGAGCTAAATAAGACAATATGAAAATCAAGGTCGGAGAGAAAAATCTATAAGTCAGAGGTGGAGGTAGAAATCTGGTACTCACGCTGGCATAGCTAAGATTGAGAGGCATAGCTGATCATGAGATCAACCAGAAAGATTACTATAGATGGGAAGTTGAAGTCTGCAATTTGAGCCCTGGAGTATTCCAGTGATCAGAAGCTGGGAAGATAAGGATGATTCAGAAAAATAACACTAAGAAAAATCAAGCAACCAGTGAGCCTGTGAACCAAAAGAGGCAAACGTCCCTGCAGCAAACCCAACTAGTTCACAGAGGAGCAGAAAATCAATTGTCCCAAAGGCTTCTAATAAATTGTCTCCAATGAGAACTGCGAAATGGCCATTTGATTTAGCAATACAAAGGTCAATGGTGACTTTGTGAGAGATGCTTGGGGGAATGTGGAAGGAATAAGGGTCATTGAGAGAGGTTTGATAGAGCTTGGAGGAGAGCAAGTGGAGAGTAAAGGTAATTCCTACAAGGAGTTTTGCATTGAAGAGAAATTGATGATGGTGGACAGGCCCAGGAGAGGAGAAACTTCAGGTAAGGCAGAGAGGGGGAAATGGCAGGAGTACCGTGATGGAGTTCAAGGAATTGTTAGGAAGCAGGAGGGATTGTTAGCTTTATATAAGAGCAGATGATTCACCTGCCATAAGGAAAGGACAGACACAGTGTATGGGCAGATGGGGACAGATTGGTGCTTGGAGGCGTGGGGCCTGTGGAAACTTCTGTGGCTTCAGCTTTGCCAGTCAACAGCTGAGAATAAACGTGGGGAAAGAGTGTTAATTTTTGGCAAATGAAGGGAGTGTGAAACAGCCATTTGAAAACTAGAGACTGAATTAAACAAGAAAATTGAGAATAACCAGAAAGCACTAATGATCCACTTGAAGTTTGTGTTTATGAGTTAAAAAAAAAAATCAGTGAGAGAGGTTGCTATTTTTTTTTAATCCCCAGCTACAAATAGCTGGGTGGAGGAGTTGAGTAGGCATTGAGTTAAATTTAATTAGAGGAAAAAACAGGAAAAAATTGGGAGTTTACAATATATGAAGAGAATGACTATAATAATAAATCATGAAAACTGCACTAGTCAGGGTCAGCCGGAGTACTTTGCAGCAACTATTAATGCCCTAAATCTAATTAACACAACAATGCTGTATTTCTCTCCCACCCAGCAGATGGTACAGGATAGGGTAGGATGCTGTCCTCCATTGCTCTCAGCAGGCAGAGATACAGACACCCAGAAAGCCCCATCTTACAATCTCTGTCTCCTTTGGAGTCTCCTCTTGTGTCAAATACATGGAAGAGTGCGTGGTTAGAAGATGCACGTCTGCTTGTAGCTACCTTGACCTACAAGTGTCACAGGTTTCTACTGGCCGTAACTAGTCGAATGGACACAAATGAAAAGAAAGGGAATGTAGAAGATTTAAGAGAGAAAGAGATTATTTTATGAGCATGGATGGTCAGTTCCACATAAATGAAGCAAAATAATAAATGAAATGATATTTGTCCCCCACCGCCATAGTAGAAAACTGATGCCAAGCTTGAGTCTTGTGGGGCCAGGGATTGTTTTCGGTTGGCATCTGTTCTAGTCATTTATGGTGCATAGCAAACATCACAAAACTTAGTCGTGTAAAACATTCATTTCACTGTGTGCATGGATTCTGCCCATCAGTAACTGGCTTGGTAGCATCGTCTCATATATATGTCTAACCTCTCTGCTGTCTGAGGTCGCAGCAGAGACCACTGTAGTGGCTGAGGGTGATTTGAATGCTTGGGGCTAGACAGCAGGAGCTATAGCAAACACTTTCACACTGACTTTTTTGCATGCATGATTGGTGTCAAGACTGGGATCTCTGAGGGACAATGTCAATTTCTACTGTAGAGCAGAGTAGTTAATATAAGCTACTCAGATGTATCGGTCACAGAGAGGTCAGGTGGTTTCTGCAGTGACTCTGAGCTCCACAAGAAGATAGTGGGGCAGAAGTTTCTGGGCTGGTTGAGACACAGGCATCCTACAGCACTGAGCAGCAGTATTCTGGCTGCCTGTGACCCAGTCACTAACACCAGCTCAGGTTCTGGGAGAGGATGACAGGGTTCCACCTCGTGATAGGAGCAAGACAGGATCACACTGCAGAGGAGTGTATGGAAGTGAGCCATCAGCCTGGCCTTCCCTAAAGATGTAGTTGGCTATACAATGAATGAGCCAGAAAGACAAGGCAGAGTCTAGACATGCCTCATATAAAGGTTGAGGAGGCATTGTTCTAGGCAAAATGACTATAATTTGATCATATTGGAGTGGGATACAAGTGGAAGGCTTGAGAACATTAGAATTTCAAAGGTCTAAGGGGCCTGAGTAGAAAATGGACTTTCCATGTAGAATTTGAAATCATCAAAAATTATGAGTGTTGTGACAGCCACAGACACAGTGAACTGCATGTTAAATCTTGAGCAAACAAGAGAAACTGACCCTGAAGTCAGTACAAGAATGCAGAAGAAGGGAGAGGAGTAACTTGTACAATATGTCATAAATGCTCCAAAGTGTGAGTGTTCTTATGAAGGATAAAGAAACAATATCAGGGATAACACCTCTAACATTCTCAAGTCCCTAATATGTGAGAGGAGGGAGAGTAACACAGCCTGGAGAGGGTTCAGGTAGCAGTCCACACAAGGAACAGCAAGTTTTCCTTAGAACAAGAAGGTAAAGTTAGTGCTTGCAGAGAGATTTTGGAAGCAGGGAATCTTGGTGATGACAGACTGATTTCTGGAGGACACTGAGTTAGTGTAGACTGCTGCAGGAATAAGCATCCCAGGCAAAAAAGTGAGTCTCAGAAGCCTTTACCACTGCTCTTTGAGGAGAGATTATGGTAGTAGGAATGATGATCTCGTTAAAGGCTTCCCCTTTTGAAGTAAAGAGAGAGGCACAGAGCTCCAGTGATCTCCAAGATCAACTGATTTTGATCTTAGGCCCACCAATTTATCTCTGACTTGACTTGTGCCTTTCTTTCTTTCTTTCTTTCTTTCTTTCTTTCTTTCTTTCTTTCTTTCTTCCTTCCTTCCTTCCTTCCTTCCTTCCTTCTTTCTTTCTTTCTTTCTTTCTTTCTTTCTCTCTCTCTTTCTTTCTCTCTTTCTTTCTTTCTTTCTTTCTTTCTTTCTTTCTTTCTTTCTTTCTTTCTTTCTTTCTTTCTTTCTACCAGGAATCAAACTCACAACCTCATGCTTGCCAAGTAGGCACTGTGCCACTGAGCTATATCCCCGTCCCTGACTTGTGTCTTTACCTCCCCAGGTCTTCATGTATGTCACCTTGGTGGTGGAGACATCCTTGGCCAACTTTTGAAACACCAACTACTTCACCATCACCTCCTTTCTCCCTCTTTGCTTCAGATTTTTCCCGAGAGCTCACAGTTATCTAAGATAAATGTCACTTTTCAATTCACCCATTGTGTTCCTCCCGTCAATAGAACATAAAACCCACAGGAACACACATTTAAATGTTTCCTCCACCGCTGCTTCCAGAGCTTCACACAGTAGCTATCTAGAGTGAAGACTCAAAAAATGCACATGCAATTAATGAATAAATGGACTCTCAGTATTTCTCTAGAGAGTCACGAACTATTAGAGAATTAACGAGTCAATATAATGCATCATAGCCAGTGTTTGTATAAGAAAAAGAAAAGAGAATACATAGGGATAGGAAGCATCAGGCTGCACTGCACACTGTAAAGTATCATATTCAACTGTGCCTTGGTCTAATAGTTAGATACCCATTAGATCAGGATGTGAGATGTATTTACTAAAATGGTCCACTGCCAATATTGGTTTTTTAAAAAATCTGTCTAGAAATTTCTGTGATTCCTTAACTATGTAATGGGGTCAGGTGGGGGTTTGTTGATAAGCAAGGCAGCTGAGGAAATCCTCAGAAGCACTGGAAGATACCCTTTCACCCTGCTGGGAGCAGAGTTATGAAGGGGCTGCATTGCCAGGGACAGAAGAACAAAATTCTGTTTCTTACAAAGTTTTATTTTTCTAACAGTGAGCCAGCACAATGTTTTGCTCATGGTGGAATCTCTAAGACTTGACTGACTAAAGTTTTTTAATGATTATGTTATAGTGCTGGAAAATTTCCCAGTAAGTTTATGCTGCCACAGGGCCTGTTTTACTTACGGTCATTAAATGCATCCAAATCCTTCCCAAAATAACTCCATTGCTGGAGGAAGAGAGAGGACCTTATTACAGCAAGAAGAGTGTTTAGTTGAAGCTATTTCTCACTCATGTTAATTGCAGTCATGCTGCTTTGCATGGTAAGCAATTATCTCCTCTGGGAGATGCTGGCTGATGATGTGAAAATGTCCCTGTGCTTAGGGACTTTGAGCCAGAAGACATGGACTCCGACCAGGTTCTGCCTCTTAGCTGCTGGATGACTGCTTCCTTTTCCTCACTTATTCACTAGATGAAGAAATTGGCCTGACTGTGTTATGCCATCACTTCCATTTTTGTTATTTAACCATTGCATCCTTTATTTGAAACTTATGCTACAGGGCATCTGGTCACGTTTTTAGTTCACTGAGGGTTATAATGTGGTCTCCTTGGTATCTGTGCAATTGTCTCAGTCACCCTAGTCATGAGCATTTATCAATAGCTTTCATACATGATAGAGTTCTTAGGGCAAGAAAAGTTCTACCTTTTGCTGTTTTTCACTGGGATGTTTTAGTGGTCCCTATTTGTTTCTTCTGTTTTGATATCCTTATATTGTTCTGTGTTCCTCTGTTGCTTTGACATGGACTTTCCGAGTCAGAACTTTTTAATGAGTTAAGGCTTTGTCTCACTAATTTTTGGGGGTAGACCTTTTGAAGGAAATGGAAGAGAACTTGACATAATGAAAAAAAATGAGTTTCATGTCAGGCATTGGTGGTAGCACTATGTAGTATGTACTGTTTGTTGTACGACACTATCCAATGTTAGTAGTAATTATGCCCTGGCTCCCTAACGTTCTGCATTATCTATGGAGTCCACTTCTGTCTCTCACATATTTGACTGGCAATGAGCATCCTTAAGTGCTGAATGGAGTTTAGGAATGAGAACAACTGTTGTTACATAGCACGATCTTACTCAGAGTGAGAAGCATATGGATTTATTTTAGTGATCATATTTATCTCAAGAGTAGTTGATGTGTCTGCTTAGATTTTTAAAATGGAAAAATGTGTAAATATGCCTCATGCCATTCAATGTATGCTGTCTTTTGCTTTACATCTTAAATCAGATGGTGAATCAGGATTGAATGCTATGGAGGCAGGGAAATGAACTCACCATCAATTTATCAGTTCACACCAGTGACATTTCCAGTAAATGTTTCCATTTAAAGTATAACATCCTGAACTAAACACTGTGTTTAATAATATAAGTTAGCATGATACTAGTTAAGAACATTTATCAATATTATTTCAGATAACATAAGAAAAGATATAAGTAGAGGAGAGCCATGTTAGTGAACAACAGAAACAGTGGTAGGAAAGAAAAGGATATCATTTTACCAGAAAGAATTTGGTATTGTGTTGGATCAGACTGCTTTTTAGTAAAAGAAAAAGAAAATATGTTGGGAGGACACAAATTAAATGACTGTCTTGATCAGCTCAAAACTAGAAACTATCTCAGAAGGATCTCAAAAAAAAAATGCCTGAAATGTACATCACTTGTGGGTTTTGGAGAAAGATTGAATGAACCTGAATGTGACAGATGCCCTTTCTGTGGTTTTGTCTTGTGTTCTCCTGACCCTACTATGGTCAAGTGTCAGGGCAAGTTTATATACATTACCGTGGTATCACGTACTTGGCAAATAATAATTGATGTGCTTAATGATTTAATAATCATAAAATATTATCTCAAATAATTATAAAGCTTAATTATCATGTACTAGTTCACAGCAAGGAGTTTTTATGTATGAACATAAATCTGAGTATGAAATTGTAATACTCTTTCAAGAACTTCAGAACAGTGGCTTTTCAACAAAGCCTTTGAAAGTGATTCCGGTGATGAGGGAATTTTGGATTTTCAAATATGAGAGTTTATAAGTTGTACCTTCTCTTTACTGCTCCCTTGTGTACTTAGAAATATTCAAGTGGCCCGTGAATTACGATAATTGATTCCTTACTCACCAAGAAGTAAGTAGGGCAGCTTTTTCCATTACATGAGCGAGTAAAGTTACCAGAATCCCCCTTAAAGGCTGTTAGGAACCAGGGTCAGCCTGTATTTCTTGATTTTTCCTTGAGCTGTTCTCAAACTCAGTCTTGAATTCTTTGGGGTGTGCAGTGACTCTGCGAGGTCTGAGGTAGTGGGGCTAACTAAATATTTTCCCAGCTTCTGACCATAGGCCCATCCTGACTTTTTTACATGACAATTTCCCATAAAGATTTAGCTTGAAAAACAATTGGCACAGATTTTTAAAGAGTATAAAAACTAAAACACCACTACCATTTTGTACTGCCTTCTTTGAAACAGAAGGGAAGGTAGAGACTGTGAGATGAACTAACAGTGTCTCTTTAGTTGGCTGTAATTTAGTAAACTATTCTATCTCCATTCTTCCTGTGGGCAGTGTTTGAAGTGTGCTTGAGGTGTCCTTTTCACTCCACATCCTAACTTTCTCTCCAGTAGACAGGTTAACCCAATTCAAAGGGTTGGAAACAGTGAGGGCTTATTGTTGCCAGAGAAATCTGAATAAGATTCAATTACAAAACTACCTGTTCCCTCACTACAGTCCAGATTTAGCTTGTCTGGATCACAAGCCAAGAAATTGTATTATAAAGGCACAGTGGCAGAAGCCGATTCCCTATGTAAGCATCCGTTCACCTGGCTGAAAGATCTGGTAACCTCTCCACAAAGTGGTTTACATAAACCCTCTAACCTGGCTTCAGTTGCTCAATATGTGCAAACCAACCAGTTATTATTCAGAAGGCTTGTGATGAGCATGAATGAAGGGAAAGTGGTCGTGAATCTCCTGCTGCCTTCAGAGAATGCTGACTGAATTCTCACCTGGCCTCTCAGACCCAGTGCCATTCTTTCCTAGAAAGTTCCATGCCCAGGAAGCTGCTGCTAACCTATCTGGGCATCATTCTGTGGAAGCCTCCCAACTTGTGATGAACTTTCACCAAGACAAGTCAGTATCACTGACCAGATGAGCAAGTGAACTAAGCAAGTAATGCTCCTGTTGGAACCAGGAAATGTTCTAACTCTTTCTGATCAAGTGAGTTTTGCCCTCAGAGTGGTCATTTTTTCAAGATTTCCAAATGCTTGAGGTTCTTGCCAACTGTTCCTCCTGGTGAGGTTTCTAAGATGTCTCTCTTTGTGTGTGTGTCATTTTTTACAGCCTTATATCCCTTCACCCATTCTAATTCTTCTTAATCTTATCCTGAGATGTGAAACCTCTAAAACAGTAGCACAAATCAGGTGTCACATTCCCACACTGCTCTCAGCCTGCCCATCACCAACATGCTGTCACCAACATGCAGTTGCCTCACAGCCCAGCATCCTCTGCTTTACATTGGTCATTCACCCCACATAGCCTCTAGAGGACTCAGAATCCCCATCCTCTCCATACTGTGGTCTGCCCAAAATAAAAGTGATCTGTGTCCAGATACACAAAGCTGTTTTCTGTCTCATTATGCTCCTTTCTCCCGAAGTCCCCTTGAATGTCTCATTTTCTCTGGTTTCCAAAGTTGAAGTGTCCTTTGTAGGATGTCAGCTTTTCAATGACATCTAAACCCATGAATGTCATAAGTTCCCTTTTTGGCTGCACCCTGTTTACATGCCTATTGTCCTCTGTCATGCAGGGTTGCAAAGCCTTTATTAAAGAATGAAGACTTACTATTTTTGTATCCTCAGGCATTAGTAGAGGACCTGCACAATGAGGAAGGCATTTTAGAATTATTTTTGGACTGACAGAGGGGAGGACTTCTCTATCATTGGCTCGCCATGAATAATGGGCCTTCACCTTGGCTCCCTGGCCCAGGACTTGTGCTGGAAACCCTCATTTACCCACCCTGTCACCCAGAATATTCTCTTTCCTTTCCTCTGGAGGGCTGACCCCTATCATCTGTATCACCAAGTCTTTCTTGTCTTCTGGCTTTGTGTTGAGATTGGCCAATGCATATCACTGCCAGAAAAGAGCAGGGCAGAGGGAAGACAGAGATCAAGACCTCCCATCCATAAGGCACCAGCTTTGGCATTTATTCTTTGGCAACATTCTGCTCTGACAGGCAGCCCCACTTCCAAATCCACAGAAATATTATATTTTGGTGTTGTTTATCACTTTAAAATTAAAATTGGTAACCATTTCTTGATCTTCATTGACTCTAGATGCCCCATCTTCCTTTGTTTTGTTTTTCTCCCTCAGCTCTGCTCACCTTTGTACAAATACTACCTTGAAAACTAAACTAAGTCTTTGTGGTATTCACACCATCTGAGGTATATCTGTGTTTTGCCAAGACTCTCGGTGTTGTACTAGACAAGATACAGTACCCAGGGTTCTCTTGGATCAGAAGGTTTGCCCTGACTCTTGCCAACAATCCTCCTTCCAAGGCAATGAACCCTGATCTCTGCCAGCCCACCTCAGCCTCCTGGGGATCTGGGAGAAGTCTACATTTTCTACCTGACCTCAAATGTCCACTGGCATAGAGACATATCTGCTTCCGTCCTCTGCCTGCTGTTTGGATACCTCAAATTCACAACATCCTCAGTACAACAGGCATCGCATCTTTTTTCAGAGGCCAGTTTTGTGTTCAGGTCCACATCACCACTTTTATAATTCTTGGATTCTCTTTTATCTAACAAGTTGAAGTCCAGAGGAGAAAAACTTCCTGCACAGATGTATTTTTGAATCCCTGTTGGCTATTGTGATAAATGTCTGCTTTGAGAAAGAGCCTTATAGAAATTTCTCAACAATGAATGCTTTTACCATCAACCTTGGAAAAAGATGGGTATCAATGGAGACCACTCTCTCTGTGCAGCAAGAATTTGAAAATAATCTCATGGAAGGATTCCATTTTCCCATTTTTAGGTCATCATAGCTATTTTCTTCCGCGTACCTAGTTTAAGCTAAAAGTAGTTTGACATAAAATTGTTGCCTTTCAGTCAGATTTTCCAATTATCCATAAAAGAAGCTGCCCGTCCTTGTTTTGTGCCACAGCTCCAGTGCTTTGCGGCTAAAAATAGCATTGGCACTCATTCCTGGCACACACACCCCGAGTTTCTAGCTAATGTGCTGTCCCCTCGCCCTGCCGCCCTTCCAGCCTTGCTGCTTTCCAAGTATTTCCTTCTCACTGAGTATCTGCCTCACCTCCCATGAAACTGCTCATTTTCCATGTTCCAGGTTGACATATATCCTTCTAGTGACCTTTTTCTAGAAACCTAATTCTTATTTCTGAATAACAGTTGTTATTTTTTCTTTCCTATTTCAAAATCAACACATAGGCATGATAGTAAAACATTCAAACAAGTATAAGATCATTTGAGGCAGGAGATGACAAAATTTTTATGTGTATTTTAAATACATCTTTATACACTTAGATATATAGAAAGGAAGATATACATATAGAGAGAGATGTGTAGAAAAGAAGATATATAGAGAGAAATACACAGAAAAGACAAAAATAAAATAGCTCTCCATAGATACTGTCTTGGAACCTACTCCTCCATTTAATGGTAAATCAAGAATTTTCATACAAGCAGAAAATCGATGGAACCCCTGTGCATACTATTTTTACTTATGGTTTCCTGCCAGCACACATGTGACTGCTCCTCAGATGATTGAGCAGAACACTGCCAGCACTCAGCAGCCTCCTGAGCCTCTCTCCTAACTCACACTGCCCCCCACCTTGTGATAACCAGGATTCTAAATTTCATACTAGCCAGATGTTAGTTTTCCTCTGTCCACTCCCTACACATTATGATAAAAAAAATGTTGTGGACATTCAATTTTAAAAATTATTACAATGAAAGACATATTATCATCAGTCTCTCTCAAAACACATCTGTTCCCTTCAAAAACATCTGTGTCATCATTCTTGCTACTTTTTGGAGCAGTTCACAAAGTCCTCTTTCTCAAGTGTCTTGAGTTGTGCAGTCCTGGCTGTCCTGGTCACCTTAATGGATTCAAAATTTTTATTTTTCTTGGTCATTTTGGCTTGGGGGAAGAGCCAGAAGCCACATGGTAGCAGTTCCAGTGCATAAGGTTCATGAGGACGTACCATAATGTGTTTAGGAAACTGATTTAAGTTGGATCACACTAGATGAATTCATTGCTTGTTTTATCACACCTTATAAAAACACTCATGAAAGAGGCTTTCAGACCTGCTTCAGAAAGTGGAAAGAGTATGAATGTGTTCCAAGGAAGGGGAATATTTTGAGGGAGATTAATGGCAATGTGTTTTGTTGTAACAACTATTTTTATCTAGCTAGTTTTTCAACATTAACCTGTATTCTCAGATTTTCATTTTTCAATTTATAAATTGTATACAGATGAATATGGAAGTTTTTCTAGGCTAATGATTTTTGCCTCTTTGCTGAAGAATTTAACCCTTTAACTCTTTCAATATAACTTTATGTCTTTGGATTTAAATTGAAAAGTTCATTCTTCTGCACTCTATTGTGTCAAAACCAAGACATGTTGACTTTGGTGATTTTCTTCCTCTCTCTCTCTCTCTCTCTCTCTCTCTCTCTCTCTCTCTCGGATTGAATCAATGTATTTCTAACTTCATCTTTTCCTTTTATAAGTTTCAGAGTTAAAATTTTGTTTTTGATTTTGAAGTTGATTTATAAATTACACTGGGAATACTTAATTGACCAAAATCTAAAATTACTCAAAAGCTTCATTTTTTTTACCTTATATAAAATATACTTATCAAATGGTTGCACTTACTTAGACTCTCTCTGATTTACATGTTGCTATCTAGCACTTTAATTCTTTAATTTTAGTCTTGTTTTTTAGCCTCATTAGACAGCACCATTCTTACCCAAAAAATTTGGTTCTTTTCTGAATAGAGAATTCTTTCACTACATTGAAAATAATTCTTTATCATCTTTATTTCATTACCTTTTCGTCTGACTGCTTTAAGATCTTTTTATTTCTTGGTAGATTTCTACAGTTTCCTTGTATCTAGATATCTAGGGCTTCTTTTTGTATTAAAGAGGACTGAAAACCACAAACAATTCAATGGTCCACCTATTTTCTTGAATTCTTGCATTATACAAATTTTAAAAATTATTTGCTTACCAGTCAAATATTATTTCCATGTTATTTTTCTCTTCCCTCTTGGGTCCCAATAAAATAATATTAAAATCTTCTCTCTCTTACACTTCCTTGCACTCCTTCAGTTCTGTAGAATAATTTAGTGATCTTGTCTTTTACTGTACTTACACTATTATGAACATACCCATTAAAATTTTAACTTTATTAATTGAGTCTTCTATTTCTACTTCCTTTGGCTCTTTTTGAGTCTTATATATTTTCCCTACAATCTGAAGACACTTTCAAGGTTAGAACATACACTCCTTGCTTCCTCTTCCTCGTGTGTTCTAATTTCTGTCAGTGAATGGTAGTCCTTATCCTTGGCGGGGAAAGATGTCTGAGTGTTCAGACTTCCAGGATAGTGTTTTCTCTTCCACGGGTTGTGTATTTGTGTCTGTCTATAACTTGAAGATGCTACTTGTTGGAAAACATATGAAATCTAGCTCATAATTTAAGGTTCAGTCTAGTGGGCAAGTGCACACAAAAACCAATCTATAAATCTTTGCATATCCTCCACTTTCCAGTCTTTCTTTTCCTGATCTGCTCAGCACACAGACACGCCTTTCTGAGGAACTTAGTGATTGGGGTGAGGGTGGGGACCATCTGTACTGTCCCCAAAGCCATGTTCCAAAGCCTTGACTTCAAGCTGCCAGGTGATGTAGAGAATGTGTCACAACAAAACTTCGTACCTTGGATTGCCCTTGAAACTGAGCATATGTGTGGTGTCATCCATTAAGGTGGCTGATTTGAAGCCGAATGGTGAAGTATTACAAACAACACTCAGAGAAAAAAATACAGCTGTTGGCTGTGAAATTCCAAATCATTCCCCCAGACTTGGTTTCACCTCAAGAATTCAGCCTTTAAGTTCTCCATATTTGCAGCTCTTCCATGATTGCCAAATGATAAAACTAGCATGCTGGTGTTTGTTTTTCACCAGCATTTTTCCTGTTCTGAGTTAACAGATTGATGTAAATAATAAAACTTTGTAGCATCAAGAATTAGAGGAAGCTAAGATGACCCTTTGAATGACTAGATATTGACCTAAGCCTTGTTAGATAACTACCATTTTAGTCTCTTTCAGATATGTGTGTTCTGTGCTCAAAGTAATAATAATTGTCTTCTAACACAACTTAGGCTGCACATCACTTCTTACTGATAATTTATTGATCATTTTTAGTTTCAATGCAGTAGGTAATATTCAAACACAAAAGTTTTGAGATTGAAAAATTTTCAAGATTACTTTTATTATAGACTAGTTACTACTTTCCTTGATGCCCTGGCATCTTCTCTGCCACTATGAAAGCTTTAATATGAAGGTACAAACAAAATGCTTCAAAACAGAAGACACAATGGAGTGGGTTTATCATGGAACACTATGATACCATCTGTGTGGGGTGATATTAAACAGGGCTTCTCCCATACAGTGACTTTCATATCTATGATCACAAGATTGAGAAGGTACCAATCTGTACATCAGTGGACTAAGTCATTGGTAATCTTCCTTACAACTTGTTGAGGAGCATAAGAAAAGACAAGAGAAAAGGTCCACAGTGACTCTTACAGCCCATAGTTGAAAAGGAGGATTATCTGAAGTACCCTGAGTTGGAGTTCGATAAAAACATACTAATGGAAAACGTAATATAGCCCTGACAGATTCAATGATTTGATGACAGTATCAAATCACTGAATACAATAAGGAATTATAAATTATTTCTTGTAAAGCTGTTGCAGACAGGTAACAGCAGTTTATGTACATTTCCGTATTAGGAGGTTCTGAAGTGAAATGGCCCAGAGGGCAGGCAGCTGGTACTGACACAGCTGATACTGATGCATGCAACGGACTCCACAAAACAAGAAGAAAGCATTTAAATTTAACTTTTATGAATGCACCACTGTAGAAGATACTCCTCCAAGCCAGATTTTGTGTGCAGAGATCCAGGGTAAATAACTGACAAAGAGGTTCTGATGTTAACTGAAATGTGTTGAACACTTGCAAGGTCCCAATGAGGGGTACTTTGTAACTATTAATGGATTTAATCCTCACAATCATCTAATATATAGGAAGGACTGTTATAGATTGAGACAGCAAAAAGGAGAGAATTTTAATCACTGTCTGGAAGACACATCATATCATATGTGACAGGGCTCCTGCTTCATCTACCATCTCCCTCCTAAGCATGTTGTCAACCCATGTCTTTCTCAGTAGCTAATTATTTAAGCTCATTAAAGTTCTACAAACAAAGTTCATGCCATCTACCAGATGCTCTCAAACCTTGAATATTTTTCCCATCTCACTTTTTAAAAATGGTAGCAAGATTTTATTGAAGGTAGGAAAAGCAACTGGCTTCATGGAGTGAGTTTGGGTCAAGGAAAAGGAGTAAAAACAGTGCAGCAGACAGTGTGAGGACGGACCACCATGCCAGAGTGAACACAGTGGACTTCGAATTTCATAAAAGGGAAGTCATATGTGTATATGTTATGTTGTATTAATATTAGCATACATTATTAATGATGCTATGGATATACACTTACATATGCAATTACTCAGCTCAGTATAGATTGAAATTTCTCATGATGCAAGGCTTCTCTGGTCTTCATTCAAAGCTAATTTAAATACTGAAAAATCAAACAGGCCAAAAAGAACAAAAGTAAAAGAAAACTCTCACCCCACTGCCAGATAGCATCATTGCAAGATTTTCTCACCATGAACCTTCATGAGGATATTGCTTTTTAAAAAAGTGTTTAAATGATAGTCTTCTTTCTTCTAAAATGAATAGTGAAAAATAGGGAACAGCCATAAAAAACTGTGTGAATATAGACATAAAACATTAATAGCAATCAAATCAGCATGGATTTTATTTAATTAAACTAGCTCACTTTTCACTAAATGAAGGATTTCTTCTAAGAGGAGAAAATTAAACAAGGATATTTACATCATAAATTGTTCTTCCTCTACATCTTTTATTATTTCCAAGTAATAGCATAAACATATTTAAAGACTAAGTGAATGGTTTTTGTACAGGGTTGTACTGTCTATACATATGCTTTGCTACTGCAAATAATTTTATTGCCATCTGAAAATATTAGCCCAATCTAGCTGGCTACCTCACAAAATTCCACCTATGTCTTTACATCTGACCATGTACCATTTATAAGTTTTAACATGTTTTCTCTATTTTGTGCTGTGTGTCCCTTTTCTCAGTATTTACTTATGGCCCAGAAAACCAATCCTGTCTGCGTGATAATTTTTGTTCTACTGTGTCATGCTCAAAGGAGCAGTAAAAATGGAGCCACACGTAAGGAAGGCAAGACTCAGAAGTTAGCTTTTCAGAATAGTTCCAGGGAAGCACACAATTAGATATGCAGCATCTGATGAATAAAGATCAGTTCTCACAAGTGAGTACAAAGGCACTTGAATGGTCAAGTACCTTTAAATTGCCAAATGATGAATTTCACAGCAGAGCGCTAAGCCGACCTTACATTCACATTAATGTCATACAGAAAATCCTAAGAGAAGATATGAAATATTGTCTTTAGAATTTAAATAAAATTTTGACATGAATTACGTCATTGTTTTATCTACCTTTGAAATTCCTGTTACTGAAGTTACATTGCATATCTATTTTATTTTAAATTTCAAATGGAATTATGACAAATTATCCGTGTATCAAAATCAAGTTCTAAAGTAATTTATTAACACTCATTTTCCTTTCTGATGCATAATTATTGCTAAACACCTTCTGAAGCTGTACTCAGATGTCTACTTTAAATATTCCTTAAATATTTATTAATCTGAACTGAATGTTTATATGAAATGGAATCTTTTTTTTTTAAAGAGGAATTTATTTTTGTACTGAGAATTGAACTTATAACCTTGTACTTGTCATGCAGGTGCTAGCTAAGCAGGCAGGTGCTAACAACCCTGGCTCTAAAAGAAACATTTTAATGCAAACATGCTTAAGTCATTGCTTTAAGATTTAACTGAATATATGACAAGATAGAGAATCCTTTTATTTTTGTGTAATTTAGTTATGAAATCAATGATAAGTATCAATTTATAAATATATTTGTTACAGAAACATTGCTAAAACAATCATGTTTTAGACATTTACTGGCGATCAATGTTGTCATTTATTTAAAGCTTTCATTTACATTCAAATGTACTGCATTTCCAGAAAAAAGGAAGTAAGTCCTTTCTGCTTAAATATTACATATGCAATACTGTCATGAATTTATGTAGGACTTGGATTAAATGCTACTCCATTTACTGATAAATGTTTACTACTTATAACTTACAATATTCTGTACATGAAAAACTGAAATTATCCTAGTTCACTACTTTTTAACATCATAGTGTAGGCCTATATTCCCACAATAGTCAGAGTTTTTGAATTTGAATTTCATATGACTTAAACTGCTAATGTATTTTGCTCAGTTTATTAGCAATTTATTATCCTTATTCTTTTCAAGTATGCTAAAATAATTTTAGGCATTTCGCAGTATTTTATCTTACCCACACAGAGACTGAATTTTATCTTGAGTTGGGGTATGGAGTGCTAAACTTGGAAATCTTAGTTATTTGCCCTTCAAATCTTGAAATATCAACTGTGCCTTCCAAAAAGAAAAGAAAATCTTTCAAACCCATTTTAATGTCATGCTTTTAAGTGTACTCTGAATGTTGTCTGAGCATTGAAAAAAAATAAATATATAAACCACCAAGAACTAAATCTTCTCTTTCAAAATTCAAAAATGTGACTTGAATATTAACAGCAGCATTAGAATGGCATCGTTAAAACTTGCCTCCATCACCTTTTTAATGTAATGGAAACTCATTTCTGCAGAAATAAAGAGCAAATTTAAAAAATCTCTACATACTTTAGTATGCAATGTTTTTCTTTCCTCCATTTTATATCTATCATAGTTATCTTGTCCATGTCTTTTTTGATTTTTGATGTCTACATTTTTTACAACTTTACTTTTTTTTTTTTTTGTGGTACCAGGGATTGAACTCACAATCTTATGTGTGCCAAGAAGGCACTTATGCCGCTGAACTAACCACCACCCCCAAACACAGGCTCTGCTTTTTTTGTTTGTTTGTTTGTTTGTTTGTTTGTTTTCAGAAACATATAGTCTATATAAGCTATCTTCAAAAGTATTTCTTCATTTATCACCTTATTATAATTCATTTGTCAAAGTATTAAGAGTTTATTTACTTTCTGTTTGGAATGTATATAACGTATATAATTCTATTGTCTTTAAAACATTTTAAAATCATCTATTTTTACATACCATTGGAACCCTTCCAAAATAATGGAGTCTTGTTTGGAAGTCAGTTTGTGGTGCATTCATGAATTAGTTCATCCTTTCATCCACCCATTGAATACCCATCATTTGCTAGGCACTGTGATAGGAGATAAAAAAGGTAAGCCCTTTGTTAATGAAAAATAAGTGCTATTGTTTACATATATGAAAAATTTAAGATGACTTAGGACATAATTGGGTACAGATATAAAATATTAAGCATCATGAAGCAGCCATAAAGGGGATAGATCAGGTTATAGTTAACTTGTGTGAGAAAAATTTCTAATGGAGACAGGACTCAAAATCAGCCTGACAAACCCGGAATTCATCGCACTAGAGATATGGTTAGAGATGTTTTTCATAGCTCCCCGCCTTTGTAAAGCACTGAAAATAGCCAAGGAAAGAGTCACAACCCCAAACTATTATATGAAGACTTTCTGCCATACTGGTCTAAAATAAAAGAGGATGAAAGACAACATATGTCCATCTCCTTGCATTTATGTCAGATTGGAAATCTGACAGGTAAATGTGACACGGGAAGGACACAAGTCATTTTTTAGTACATAGAGGGATGCAGTGGAGAAGCTGTGGCAAGCCTTGGGGGAGACAAGACCCTAAGAACGTGGTCTAACACTGTAAAATGTTAGCGGAAAGGGAAGAGATGGGAAGCAGTTTTCACTACTCAAGGGTCAGGGAAGAGCTGGCAGGAAAACAGCATGGACTCCATCCTGACCTACAGAACTCATTGTATGGTAAAGGTCCCCACCAGCAGTGTGGACCAGGTCCTGAGCTAGGGAATCCATTATTTAGTGAAGGTCTCATCCAACAACATAGACACCGCCTGACCAAGAAGTTCATTCCTTAGTATATGTGCACATATTAATGAGTATGAAAATGTGGTGTTTTGTGGTCTAAAAGTTATAAGTTGATTATTTTTCTATATAAATTCCTGTTAAATCATCTTCATCTTCCTTCATATTTCAATGTCCTTACACATAATAGTAGAATTATTTCCCCTCTGGTTTTTGACTGTAACATTCTGGAGAAACATTTTGTGAACTCTGAATGACATAAATTGAATGCAAGCAACTATTCAATTGGTCATATTTTAAATATGTCATGTATAATGGTGTGTCTGTGATATGGAATTCTAAAGAGATAGTTTATTTAAAAACAAAGTAGAAATAATATTAATATGAATAAAAACAATGTTATTATGTAGCAAAAATCAGATTTTTCTAAGAGATGCATTTACTGAGTAATAAAAAATGAGCATATTTCTGTCACTTAAGAGATTTTTTCCTATGTATTTATTATGAGCAACTTAAAACATATCAAAAAAGCTGAAAGAACTGCCCCTCCAACCTACATTTTTGCCATCCAATACTTACCTCACATCATTATCCCATAGCTGTTCATCTGTCAGTCCTCTATGGATCAACCACCTTACTCTTGATGGATTTTATTCTTTACTCCAAATATTTCAGTGCACATGTCATTTACTAGAGTGCAGTGTTGGTTTATAGTTATTTTTTGTTTGACATAATATATACATACAAGAAATACACATCTTAATTGTACTGCTCATTGACTTTCAAAAAAAAAAAAACAATGCATCTATGTTTGTAATCACTAAGACTATGGAAGGCTGATAACCCAGCACTCATGAAGATACAGATCATTCCATTACATCTTCACAATCAGTCCCTAACACTGCCCCTCAGAAGCAAAGATGGTCCAGAACAAATCTCACCATTGATAAGCTTTGTCTTTTCTGGAACTTTACAGACATAGACTCCTATACAAGGCTTTGGCAGATGGCCTCCTTCATTGGGTAATAATGGTTTTGTTTTTTTAACTAACATTCAGGCATACATTTTTTGATGCTAATAAACTTAGTGCCAGCATTTTAATGAAAACATTAGAAGGAGTAGAATGTGCTGATTATCTCTAAGTTTATAAGAATCTTGATACAACATAAGAACAGAAGATGAGTCCAATGCACTTCCTAGTATTTTTTTTCACCAGTATTATAAATCTCACACTCAAAACATGGGAAGCTCTGCTCCTGAATCTTTATTTGTGATGCTGTTGCACTGCGAGATGAGTAGAATAACTTTCACTGGCCTCAGTTTGCTTAGTCATCATTGGTGAAATATCCATCTCGCAGGGTGATTGTGAAAAGTAAGTGAGAAAGCATTTGTAAAGTACCTGCAAGGCAGGAAGGATAAATAACTGGTTGCTTTTAACCTATCAATGATTAACATGGATGTTAACATTTATTGAGTTCTTTTGTGCCATGGTTCTATGTGAATTAACTCATTTCCTTCTCAAGAATATTTAAAGAGGATGTTAGTATTGTCTCCACCTTCACAGGACGCAGCTGAGGCACACAGAGCTTAAGTTCCCCTTCCAGAATAAACCCTAAGTGAAGAGTGCGCTGAAACAGAACGCTCTTGACCACTGAGGCACAAGGGAGGAGCAGCTGTGGAGGGTGTCTCAGAGTAAGACCTTGAGGGTCAGTGAGGTGGAAGAGGGGTGGGCTAATGTTAGGGAAAATGCAAGGAAATGTAAGACTATCTGATCTCAAGGAGCAGTAAGAAGGAGCCTCTTATCCAAAAGGAGAATCAGGGAGAGAAGATAAAAAAGGAAGAAGAAAGTCATTAAGTCAAGTCACACCTGAGGGTCGTGGGTTACAGAAGAATGTCGACTCTAGGTGTGGAGATCATTGAGAGATTCACCTTACAAGTATGCATATATATATATATACATATATGCATTATATATGCATATGTATATGCATATATAATGCATATATATGCATATATGCATATATGAATTATATATTTCTACATATATATATTTCTGCAATATATTTCTATAACATAGTCCTACAAAATTGTTAATTTCTACAAAATTGTTATCAGACTATATAAAATTGTCTTGAAAGTCTGTTTTACTGACTCACAAATATATTTTCCAGTGTACTTTGTTATTTAAAGTTACTTAAGCTCCTATGTAACTTGTTATCACATGGATAAGTGATACAATGATCAGCCCTCTATAGTCTTAGTGATTACAATCACAGGAACTTAAAGATAGATTCTCTGACTTAGAATCTTGGTTCCGTTGTTTGGTATCTCTAAGAGCTAGGGATAGCTACTTCACTTCTTAGTTTCTTGATTGGTGAAATGGAGTTAATGATAATTCCTACCTCATAGAGTTGAGACCAGTTGCTGACATATAGTGAGAACTGAATGAATGCTATTATCATTATTTTCACCATCATCATAATCACAATTAAAATAATAATGTTATTAAAACACCACTATGACCATCATTGGACATGTGATTTTACTCACTTCTTTCATCCCTTATGACAAACTCCTAAAATTAATATTTCTAGATCAAAAAAATATATATGCACATTTAATACTATCAAAATTTACTTTTCAACAAGGTTAGGTTACTTTGTTTTCTCAGTAGGGCAGAGCAATGCCTGTTTCACAAGTTCTCACAAGTACTTGAAAATTTTATCTTCACAAGTGATGATAACTTGAAAATCCGGAAACCTTATTGAATTTTTATTTTAGCATATATGTCTTTATTATTGAGGATGAACTTTTTAGATCTTATTGGCAACATAAATTTCTTCAGTCAATGAC
Organism: Dolichotis patagonum; assembly: GCA_004027295.1. Taxonomy (NCBI): domain Eukaryota; kingdom Metazoa; phylum Chordata; class Mammalia; order Rodentia; family Caviidae; genus Dolichotis; species Dolichotis patagonum. Next base: position 3,842 of record PVJX010022988.1, on the reverse strand, counting down.
CCATTCATATTGTTTTCCATTTTAAGTGCTACATATTATTTAGATTATTAAATTTTAGCTATCTATTTCTATAGAAGAACACCTCTGAAAATATTGATGTTCTGATATTTTACCAAACTCTCAATGACCTAAGAGAAATCATTTCTCATAGGGAGCATAGCGCTGAGAAGATGCTATGGAATTTTGTCTTTTATTCTGGAAAGTAGAAATATGACTTTGACTCTGCTCTTGAAAGGTAGATCAGAAAGTACTGATTTTCTCCCTGCTCCCTGAGGGCTTTACAAAACCTTAGAGGCTCAATCAACAAGCTGAGTAAATGGTATTAATAGGACAGCAGTCTTGAGAGTGCTTGTTAAAGCAGAGACCTAAAAAAAATAGAACAGGATGTGGTCTACAAAACATTCATATGGTATTGCCAACCTGAAGAGACAGGATGGATGAAGCTCTGAGAGTCTTTTGATGGCAGAAGAGGGGCAAACATAGCATCAAAGGACAGGGAGCAGAAGACTTACTTGAGGACTAACTTTGAACCAATGACCCATCCCACTGACATTTTTCTTGTATACTGATGGCCTAAGGTATATGTATAACACCTAAGGAGCCCAAGACCACTGGGAACTTCCCAAGGGCAGAACCCTCCCTGATTGTCATTGTAAGCAGAGTGCTGAGCACAGTTCCTAACTCACTAAAAAGCACTGAAGGAACACTGGTTCAACCAAAGAATGAGAGTAGAGGCACAGTTCAGAAAAAGCCTAAGTGGGTGCAGTAGGCATACATGGGTGCATGTAAGAAAGAAGACAGATTAATGATCAATGGTAAAGCAGCTATCAAGGTCAGCCTTGGAAAATAAAAGCGATATGCCAAAGGCCAGGTGAGATTAGTAGTTAGCAAACTGCCATGAATTGAGAAATACAAGGTAATAGGGATAACAGCATTAGAAAAAATAAAGCAAAACTTTGATATTTGGAAAAAACCCTGCCTCAACCTAAAGAAGTCATAAATGTTAGAACACACAGCAGGAAGCATTTTCTGAGTGGCCTAGTCATTCATTTACTCTTTCTATAACTAGACACTTAGCCTTCAGTGTGACAGAGCGTGCCGCTCACTGGATGAATGACGTGAACAAGGTGTACCCTGTGACTTCAAGAAAAGCATAAAAGCCCGATATGCAATGAGAAAGAAGTTTTGAAGAGTCCAGCAGGGAAGCCTGCCCACACAAGGGATGGAGGCTTCTGAGAAATGAGTCAACTCTCTCTCTGTTGAGTCCCAATATCTAGAATGGTGTCCCATGAATGACGATTCATAAGAATAAATGAGAAGGTGCTACTCTACAGTTTGATTATACAAGTGTGGTTAGTATGAAATGTTTTAAATTCTGGATTGGTGTCTGGCTGATATTTTTACGTCTACCAGCCAGCTTCTGTGTTTGTCAATAATTTTTGGTTCGCAAATAAAAATCAATGTTAATATTAGCCTACATTAAACATAATTAAAAAGGCAATCTGCAAGGAGAAAATGTTTTCCCTTCCAAAATCAAATATTTTTCATAGATTCTTACAGTGTGCTCAACTAGAGGTAATTTTGCTTCCCTAGCAACAGTCAGCAGTATCTGGAAACATCTGTGACTGTCAGGACAGAAGGAATATTACTAGAGGGTAAAGGACAAAAAGGGTTTCAGCATGCACGGATGACCCCACAATAAGGAAATAGGCAGCCCAGATTATCAGTAGTGTCAGGGCTGAGAAAACCCAGATTTTTAGAATCAGAGTTTCTGCTTATTTGGCACAGGTCATCAAAAGAGTTTTATTTTCAAACTCCCAAAACTTTAAGCTGTCAAAGCCCATGTTTAATTACAATTAATGCACTTGACTCCTTAATAGAGCAAGACCGAGTAGGAGGCAAGAGGAGAAAATTAAGTCTGTATCTGGAGCAGAGGACACAAGAAGGATTTGCCATTTGCTGGCTGCTGAAATGAGATGAAATATTGGAGCCAACGTTTCTCTTGCTTTCTGTCCAGAATGGAGCTCGAGAAAAATTAGCAAGCAGAAAAATGGTTGCCTCTGGCATTTCTCCTAACTCATTTCTGATCACTTCCCTCCACATCGCTGTCTTGTCTCTTCATAGGCTGTCAGCCCATCTGCCAAGGGCCCCATCACTTATACTATCCCCCATGTCCCCTCCTGTCTTGGTATCCTGTTCTTAACCACTCAAGAGACTCCCACGTCAGTGTCAGGGGCTGACAACAGCTTTGACTTTACTGCCCGGTAAATGATTTCTAAAAGAAAGATAGTAATACTTAACCCAAAATAATCAATCAGGGATGGTGAGATTTCAAGTAGTGATTTATAAGAGCTCTTCAAAGTACGGTTTGAAATTTGCCTTTGTTCTTTAGGATTGAATTTGTATGTAATATCTAAGCATAAGATACCATAGCCAAGGTTGGTCTTTGACCTTGAGACAGTGCTGGCTGTGGTTAATCAGTGGTAGTAGTTACATTACTAGAACATTTCCATGCTGACAGATTCACAGCTACTGCTCTAGGCTTCCTGAATGCTGGAGCGCATGCCTGAGCAGACCCTCCTCTGGTTCTCCAAAGTTTAGCAGCTTCTGCTTTGACTGGCTGCTTCCAATTGCCCCTTCCCCTGCTTGTTAAATAACTTGAATATAGTTGAGTGCTTTAATTATATCCCCAACTATAACCATTACCAGAGGATTCTCAGGTGGAGCTGTTTTCATCGATTCCAACAAGTAAAAATAGGCAAAAACAACTTCTTAATAATTGTCTACTTGTTTGAATGTTTCCAAGGAAAATAGAAAACTTTAGTTATAAATCAAAATTTGGTCTTCTATAATAACACCTCTGAAAGTCTGATAAATAACCAAATATTAATAAAAGTGCATCAATACACATACATCCATTTATTCAAGAAAGTTTGCTATGATAAAATATCCACTGCAAAAATATGACTATTCTGCTAAAGTTCATTTAAAATGAGAAATACATAGAGGGTTATAAATAACAGCATAGGTTGAGAATGATTTTCTGACTCATAGGCATGAGAAACATAATGTAATGATGTTTACATGGACAAAAAATAGTAAATGAGGAAATGAGCCACATAAAACAAGTGGTTTGATTGTAAGAGCACTAAAAGCATATAATGAGAGATTGCAATATAGAAGCATGATAAAAAGGAAATGACATCATTCAACTTGCAAACCTTAAAATTCATTCAAAGCCATCATTTTAATTTCAAGTCTCCAAGATATTTTAATAGTGATACCACTATAATAAAAAAAATTCCAACCAATACAAAAAATAAAAAGCCAAGAGTTAAAAATAAGTCTCATCATGGTTTTATCCTGTTTTGTTTTACTATATCATACGTAATGATATGAACAGCTGTTTTGAAGAAAACATTATGACAGCTATTGCTGATTTAATATCATCCTTCTTAGAAGTCCTACCATGCTTTTTTTGTTCTACTACCATTGGTTCTATCTATCACATTGTGTCTTATTGGAATTTGAATATGTATGATAGTTCAAACAAAACTTTTTTATCGAAAATGAGATATTATAGTACCCATTGATCATTTTCTGTTATTCAGTTCAGACAGCCCTGTAATTCTTTCACTCTATTCATGGCTTTATACTATTGTGTTATGTTTGATATTATTGTATTTGAAACTATGCTCAACTATAGCAGAGTAAGAGATATGGTGTTAGCTACTGTTGATGTCCAGTTGTCTTAATGTAAAGTACTGTGTTGCCTATGTTGTCCTGTTCTGATCTGCTCTGTACTGCCCTCTTTTGTTTTATTCTCTTTCAAATTAAAAAAA
>PVJX010022987.1:19753-29912 GCA_004027295.1 Dolichotis patagonum | reverse complement strand
AGCTCCAGACACCTGCCCGGCACGCCGAGTGGGGTTTCTGTGCACCCCAGCCAAGCCCCAGCCTGCAGCGCCCCACTAAACCTGCAGATGGGCCCCAGTGAGGGAAATGGGCCTCCGGTCGCGAAGTGAGGTTAGTAGTATACTTAGCCGTCCTCACAGGCCAGGAGAGCTGGACTTTATTCTAAAGAACTCCTTGAATAATCTGGGAATCCCTGCACAGCTCACCTCCATCCAAACCCCAGACACGGAAGTGCGGGGCTGTTTGTTTTCTTAGTCCAGCTGTACACACGCGCTAGTTGCGTAGAAGAAACAGTTAATAAGTGGAATTCACAGGACGGAATAAATAAAGCATCTTTAATGGTGGCAAGAACACTTTTTCCTATCTTTTCACTTTAAAAATTTCCTTTATTTATTGAGACAGGGTCTTGCCGTGCAGCCCAGGCTGGCCGCCCAACTCTCAGCAGTCCTCCTGCCTCAGCCTCCTGAGCGCAGGGTGATGGGCGTGTGCCATCTCGCCTGTCTAGTTTTTAAGACAGAGCCCCGCTACATAGCCCGGGCTGGCCTGGCGCTCGGTGCTTCTCCTATATGTGCCTCCCCCCTGGGTGCCAGGATGGCAGGCCTGTGCCGCCACACCTGGCTTGGATCATTTCATAAAGCCGTGTCTGGCATGATTAGGAATCTCCTCCCTAGGTTGCACAAATAAGATGCTGAACAGGAGAAACAGTGGCGTCTATGAACACGCCGTGAGCATCTTTCCTCCCAGTTCCACCGCCCCGCCACCCCGGGGAACACTGCGTCTCGGTCCGGAATGTCACTGTGCACCACGGGCCACTGTCAGGCCCCTTCCCCCAGCTCTGAGGAAGCAGGAGGGGGCAGGCCCACGGGTGCTCGTGCAGCGCCGCAGGCTCGCCTTGGTCCCCTCCGCCGTGCAGGGGGCAGGAGAGACCTGGGTGCGTTCTTCCCTAAGAGTAGCTTTATTCGTCTGGGTGCTGTCCGCCAACGCCCAGCTCACTCTCCCGCTCCGACACCCAAGCCCGTCACTCAGCAGCCGCCCCCCCATACTTCATATATGGTGACACAGCTCTGCGAGTCCACAGGGAAGTTCGGGCTGAACAGCCGGTGGCTGCTGCCGGAGACCACGGCCGCCTTGAGGTCCCGCACTTTGGACAGGAAGTGCACCAGGTCCTTCTCCAGGTAGGTTAGGGTCAGGAACATGTGGTCCTTGCCCGGGCAGTCCTGCTGGTCCTTCCTAACTGGAGAGCGTGACTGGGCGCTGCGGGCACCAGCGGAGCTCTGCTCCTGCCGGGAGAGACACAGTGAACAGGTGGGGACACGGGGCTCCGCCTCAAGCTCTATCTCTGCGTCCGTCCAGGGACCGGCAAACCGGCAAACCCTGGTCCATATCTGTCTCCGGGCCTCGAGTTTTACTGGTGATACAGGAGAGTGAAACTCAGCTGCCTGCTACACTGGACACAGTCACGCTCACGCACGGCACTGTCACCCGGGCTGCTCAGTGGAGTGGTCACCATGCAGGCCACGAGGCCCCCATGCTGGCCGGATTTAGAGTGTGGCCCATCTGAGGGCAAGTGTGCCAGTTCCTGCTCCAGTCACCCTGGCCAGCGTCCCCGAGCTCCGCCTCAGGAGAACACAGCACCGTCTGTCCCCTTCCACCCCACCCCCAAGGGCTGCGGGGCTGCCGGGGGCCGCAGTTACCGCCTCACACCGCCCTCCCCAGCACAGGCCTTCTACTTATTTTTATTTAGGAGACTGATAACATGTCCGTGACGCTCAGGCATCTGTGTGAAGCCGGACAGTGAAATTTTAAAGACCAGGGGCGCCCACTTTGGCCCCGTGACCAGTGTGACCTGAATCTACTCTCAATTCGAAGAAAGTCACCTCGCAGGAGAAATGCGGGCCAGCAGTCAGCTCTGTTCCAACCCCTCGGCCTGAGACTCAGTGTGTGTCTTTCTTTCCTTCTTTGGTACCAGGGACTGAACTCAACCCCGCGCTGGCCAGGCAGGCGCTGTGCGCCAAGCTAACACCCCAGCCCGACTCGGTGTTTCTTCAGTGTGAGGCGCTAGGGTTAAACCCCAGCGCCCGGAAGAAACCGAAGGGCCGCTCTCACCTTGGCCTTGGCCTTGGCCTTGGCGATGTGGAGCCGGAACTTCAGGGCCACGTACACAGCCAAGATGAAGAACAGCCCGAGCCATTTGCCGGCCAGCCAGTTGTGTGCATGCGCCGCCAGGCTGGGCCTGATGCGGGAGTGCGCCCCGCAGGGCACCTTCTCCAGCGGCTCCTTGGCTTTCTGCCCCAAGGGGAACACGAAGGCCTCCCCGCAGGCCAGGCCCAGGGTCAGCAAGAGCAGCTCACTCAGCACCCACATGATGAACAGTGCACGCACATGGCGGCTCTGTGCCCCACCCCCCGGCCGCTGGTGATGTCACAGAGCCATTGTGACACCTCGGAGCGGGTCAGTCCTGAGAGCCTTGGCAGGGGGCGCGATGCCCAGCAGGCATCAGGAAGGAAGAGGAGGCCGGGCTGGCCGCCAGTTCCTTCTCCCTCTCACGGTGGGGGACAGGAGACAAGGGATCGCGTGGGGCCACGTCCAGCGGGACAGGCACCAGCCTACTGCCACCAACGGGGCCCTGCAGTCATTCCGCAAGGCCTGCACCATCCCCCGAAATCGTGACCGGCCACCATCTAAGGGTCGGGGAGCTGTATTTAGAAACTTCGGTGTGGGCGCCCTTTGAAGCACGGGGGAAGCCCGCCTGTCCTCAGGTCACCAACCTCACCACATCAGGGAGGACCCCCAGGGGGATGGAGAGAGAAGCTGGCTTCGGGGCACCTCGACCCACCGACCGAGGTAAGAGGATCTGGAGTTTGAGCCAGGAATTTTAAACAGGGGCTGAGGGTTCAGCTCAGCGTGCAGCTCGTGGAGGACCAGCTGGACCCCGTGTTGCTCTGTGAAAGTCCAGTGACAGAGCTAAGCACACAGCTCCAGGGGCTGCCCCCAGTCAGGCTCCGAGGAGGACCCACGAGGGCGGCGGGGGTGGGACTGAGACCTGGGGGGCATCCAGGCTGCCTGGCCCCCGTGCGGACATTAACTCGGATGGACTTCCCCAGGCGTGTGCAAAGACCACTCCAGAAACCACAGGAAACAAGACCTGCTGGGCACAGGGCTTTCTACGGCGCCGGTCACTAAGGCCCTCGCTGCTGCTCATCATTGTGTCTCTACCTGCGCGGGGCTCCACACAGAGATAAAGAGGTTCTGGGGGGACCCAAAGGGGAAGGCAGGGAGCAACGGGAAGGCTTGGGGGCTGCACTCTGCGTGGAGAGGCGCTCTCTCAGAAATCCAGGGCAGTGGACAGTGACGCCCGCTACCCTGGGGACCTTCGCCCTCTGCCTCACTTCTTCTGGGCCGGGGCCTCTGGGAGACGGAAGCACCAGATGATGTCCCCCCGGCTTCCACTGACGGACCTGGGCACCCACGGGCCAGACTCAGCGCTGCGGGTGCGGCTGATGGAACCATGTGGACCTGGGGCCCAGGGCCCCACTGGGAAGGGTGACAGCCACTGTCAAACTCAGGTGCGATGCCGTGAACCCCATGAACTGAGGCTACTGAGCCCCAGCTCTGGTGGGCAGCTGAGGGCCAGGCCAGCCCCAAGCCTCCAGCAGCCACCGCCTTGCCCTGGACCCAGTGCAGCCGGGAGGGAGGCGCTCACAGGGCGATGCCTCTGCTGCCCAGTAAGGCTGAACACAGCCCCTCCCCGCTCAGGAAGACCCTGTGGGCGCAGGTCGGGGAGGTCCCAGAGGCTGGGAGCGCAGCCCTTGTGCTCTGAGGCTGAGGACACTGACAGGGTCTGCGGGGAGGCCTGGCCGAGTTCAGGGCCATCAGCGCGCTGTGGGCGTGCACGCCTGTGATCCCTGCACTCGAGAGGCTGAAGCAGGACAGTCGCTGGTCCTGAGGGGCCTGAGGCCGGTCTGGGCTACACAGCGAGACCCTGTCTTAACCAAAATCCAAAACCAAAACCACCCCCAAATCAGTGCAAAACTGATCCGTTAAAATAAGGAAAATAAAAAACTGGTAAAAATGGTCATCAAAATAATAATGTGATGGCAAAAACTGTGACAGTAGTATCTGACTAAAAGGAGATCACCCCTTGGAAAGTGAAAACACAGCATGGGTTATGCTAACAATTTAGCCAAATAAAAACTGAAGGTGGCCACAAAAGAAACAACCCTCAGAAAAGGTTTAACCGGGTTGCCCAGAATGCTGGTGAGGGCGGCGGGTGGCCGCCTTCAGCTCACCTGGAAAGGTCCTCACGGCCTCACTGGCGAGTGATGGACGATGCTGCCCCGGTCACCGAGGCCAGGATGCCCTTGCACCTCACTAGCAGCCTCGGGGAAGTTTCGATGCTGAGTGGATTCCACACATTCAAGACAAAGCATGCCGGCTCCACGCCCCATCCCCCTTTGACCTTCCAATGAGGAGAGAAGGCCAGGATCCCTGACTTCATGGAATCCTTGCTCTCACCGTCTGTGCAATGCTGCAGTTTGGAGGCAGGGTCTCACTAGGTAGCCCAGCTGGCCTCAAACACAGCGATCCCCCTGCCTCAGTCTCCCAAGTGCTGGGATCGCAGGAGGGCGTCATCACGCTCGCAGCAAAACATCACGTGAAGGGAGAAGGAAGGCGCCCCAGGTGAGGGAAGAGGCAGGCAGGCGGCTTTATTTTGCACATTATCAGGTGCTCCAGAAGGGGAGCAGACTCCCCCCTCAGGCACAGCCGCAGGCCTGGCTGCTCCCAGGGCTTGGCGGCCAGCTGTTCCCCAAGGACGCCCGCAGGGGCTGGTGTCCAAAGCTCCTCTCTAAGGGGGCTTTTCCTCCTGAGACGACTGCTGGCAGCAAGGCCACTGCGATTTCAGCTGGATGGCTGACCCTGCCATGGAGGGCCTGGGGTCTTTCCCACCCCATGGCCGCAAGCTGCCCACCTCCCCCTCCCCCCACGGCTCTCCGCATAAGTGACCACGCAGGCTCGAAGCCGAGCGAGAGGACTTTATATAACGGCTCAGGGCTCAGAAGCAGTAGGACGTGTGGGTGACCCAGTGCGCCGACTCCTCCTTGGAGCGCTTGGCAGAGCTGTGCGTGGTGAAGAGCGACTTGTAGGTTTCGGACTGCTCGCTGTCCGCGATGGACCTCTTCAGGGGCCCGCCCGGGGCCTTCCCCACCTTCCCGGGAGAGGCCCCGCTGGCTGCTGCTGCTGCTGCTGAGAAACAGAAAGCCGGACACCTGTCAGGGTGGGCCCGAAGGTCACCCTGAACACTGCGGCGTCATGGGACCCATATTACCTTTGAACACTACCTAATTTGTTGTTGTTAGACATAAAACAACTGTTGACTGAGCCCGTGGTAGCGTTGCGTGATGGAACCTCGAGCTCTGCCCTGAGCTACTTACATGCACCGGCTCTCAGTCCCGGCTGGTGACTCTGCTCACCACCCTGAGGGGTCTCCGGGCACTGTCCCAGGCCTGGTGTGGGGGGCAGGCTTCCAACCATGCAGGAGACCCACCTGCACCTCGGGGAGCCGGGGCGCCTTTCTTCTCTCGGGGCTCCCCGGCGTCCTCGGCCTTGCCGCTCTTGACCCTGGACGGCCCCGGTAAGTCTGCAAAACAAAGGGAAGCAACGCAGGAACAGAAGCCAGAGGGCGGGGCCTAGGGAGGCCGCAGCCCGGTCCGGCCTCCTCCGCCTCTTACCTTCGCTGACATCTGCTTTCGTAAGCGACTCGGCCGCCTTGGGCTTCTTTGTTTTCTGTAAGAAGCAAGCAGCTGCTGGGGGAGGTGCCGGGAGCCAGGACACAGCCCTGCGCCCCTCACCCCATGCTCCCCAGGCTGGGAGAGGCAGCTGTGAGGCAGGGCTGCACCTGCACCCCACGCGGACCCATCTGTAAGGCCCCTCTGCCTTCTGTGTCTGCACCCCCAACTCACATCCTTCCGACTTTGCTGACAAAGGTCAACGTTAATCGCCACTGTTACCCACTGAGCAGCAGTTATGTGAAAAAGGTGGACTATACCCGGCTATGACAGTCAGGCTGCGGAAGGTAGTAAATCTCACCCTTTCTCGTACCTCGTTCTCCACTGGCAAACTGCTTTAATGTTTACTTATTTAACTAAAAGGCCTGAGACTTATTCTAAAGAACACCTTTGAGTTATTCTCCTAAAATGTCGGTTAGTCCTGTTAAGACTTTTAGGCACTATGATTTTGTTTCCTGTAGCAGTTATTTTGGTCAGTAAGAATTTAAAAATGAATTACCACTCTCAAGTTACAGGCTGTGTTTGCACTGATTCAAGTGCAGAAATCCCAACAGGGCAGCGTTCCTTTGAAGTACTGTGAAGTGTTATTTCCGAAGTATCGGAAGGGGGCGCTGATGACACAGGCGCAGTCACTTAAAGGCTAACAGGACCTCTGTCAGCCCAGGGCCTTGGGCTTGTAACACACGTGCATAGCACTGGAAGAAACAAAACCCTGCTCCTTCACGCGTGTAATCACGCATGCATGCGAATCTATGGAGGTCAACACTCCATTAAAAATCAGGGACAACTCTGCCAAGCCTCATTTAGAGCTGAGGCATTTGAAAAACACCAGTGTATTTCCCAGTGGCGGATGTATTTGGGAAATATTTTGTATCCTGGCAGCAGTATCTAAGAGGGCTTCGGGTGCCCCTGTGGGTGCCTTGCAGAGGGGCATGTTAGCTCCACTGGGCTTTGGACAACTTGGTGCGAAGCCTGTGACAGAGAAATTCACTCAAATAAGATGGTTAGAAAACCTGACGCCCTCTAGAAGCTTCCTATAAGATACGATTTCTCTCTTTTGTGTGTGCGTTTCTAAAAACTATTCCAGGGTAGCAATGAAGAGCAAACGGGTCCCTTTGGAATGGTCCTTGGTCACAGACAGCTCTGGCTTTCCCGTTTTCTTTTCTCATGTTGAGAGCAGGGTAACTTAGAAAATCAACTTAGAATTTAAACACTTATATTTGCTGAGGAGTGACTCCATGGTATCTCTCACTAATGCTGTATTAACACGAATAGCACCACTGAATATCTGCATTTGATCACAAGCTCTGGGCACAACTCTGCACCAGAAGGGTTTACATGTATTATTTTGTACTTAAGTAAATGATAAAAGGAGTAAAAGCTACTGGATCTGACATGGTAGCAATGTTACCATAGGCTCAATCTACAGTTGTTTTATGTCTAACAACAACAAATTATGTATTACTCAAAGGTAATATGGGTCCCATAAGTAATTCTGTGACTAAGGAAACACAAAGAACAAAATATAATGTTCTGAAAAAGTGCAGGCGTGGTGGTGCACACCTCTAATCCCAGCACTTGGGAGGCTGAGGCAGGAGGATCCTGGTGATCCAAAAACAAAATCAAAATCAAAACCCAAAACATAAACAAACAACCCCACCAACCTCTGAAACACACCTACATTACTGCATCATTCTGCCCTAGAGAACCAGTGGGTACAGACTTTGGTCTTTTTGAGACAGGGTCTCGCTATGCGGTTCAGCTGGCCTTGGGCTCACTTTGTAGCCCAGGCTGGTCTTGAACTTTCAACATTCTCCTGCCTCAGTCTCCCCAGTGCTGGTATTACAGGCGTGAGCCACCACAGCGGCTTCAGATGCAGACTTTTTAAGGCCATTTCCCCCTCAAAAGTTTATGCCTTCTGAGTACTGACACTGATTTTTCTAAAAATTCCAGCATTCTTCTGCTTTAGTTTTGATCACATTACATTTCCTCCCATTTTACCTGAGTATTTTATAAAAAAACAAAGCACCACTCACAAAAGACCTGCACCACCCAGCTAACATCTGTTCCTACTTAACAAATGATGAAATCCTAAAATGTACTGGGGGACCCAGAATCGACTTTCTTTTTGACACTGCGGCTCAAACCCAAGACTTCAGAACACTAAGCTTGCGCTCCTCCCTGGGGTGCACCCCCACCCCTGAGCGCTCACCCCGGGGGCTCAACTGGGCTCCTGTCATGGGACTCCCAAGCCAGTGAGCAGGCTCAGGAAGGTGCAGCAGCCCCCTAGGGCCCGCCCTTCTGAAGCTGCACCCCTGTTCTGGGAGAGGGAGAAGTGTGGGATCCCACAGCCCAACTGTAGGGGACCCCTGTTCACACTGAAACGCGGGTACCGGGGTGACGGTGACTTTCCACTGCCCTTGTTTCTTTTGAAGTCAGTGACGGTAATGACATGGGCCGTGGGCGCGCTGGGCTCTGTGCAGCCCACTTCCCTGCACCCTGTGCCCGGCAGGCACCGTCCCTCCCGCTTCACCGCCTGCAGAGCCGGCCGTTACCTTCTCCTGCTTCGCTCTCAGCCGCCTCTCATCCATCCGCTTCCGCAGCACCTCCACGTCCTCCTTGGTGCCGTTCAGCACGACGATGTCCTCCTCCTGGAAGGCGGCCCCGCACTGCAGGGCAGAGAGAGCCAGAGTCTGTCACCCCGAGAGGGCAGCCACCCCAGGGCCTGTTCTCACACCTGACATCCCAGCTTGGCCGGCTCTGGGGTCAAAGTCTTGGTTTGGGAAGCCTGCATGGCCAGGAAATCGCCAGCCTAGCGCTCGGGGGTACCACCCCGCAGGGCCTGCTGGCCAGGCCAGCCTCGGCTGACTCAGGAAGGGCTCCTACCCGCTCCCAAGGCAGGCACGCACGGGACCCAGACCCAGCGGAGTGTGGTGCGTGAGCGGCTGCTTTCCTTCTCCGAGTTCAGAGCTCCGGTGTGTGCTTAGCTGGGGGTAAGTAAACCGTGCCCAGCAAAGGCCCTGGGTACTGCAGGGCGGAAGCCAAGAACTACTGCAGCCTGGCGCTTACAGCTTGGCCGGCTCTGGGGTCAAAGAACTCTCTAGAACTGTTGAGTGCTGCCCAGGAAGGCGCTCTCGCTCTGGGGAAGCCCCACAGGGCCTGCAGCCCACACCGTGAGTTTGGCCCAGTCCCGTCTTCACGGGGTCTGCTGCCTTTGCCCTCAGCCTGAGTGGTCTGGTGCCCTCAGGGCTGCTGCTCCGCACACTACCACCCACACTCTGCAGCCCCCGCCCCTGGGACCCTATGCAGCAGGGCTTGGACAGGAGGAAGAGGAGGTGACGGGGGTGGGCTGCAGGGCCCACTCCTACGTCTGGACTGAGGTTTGTGTCCTGTCTGCCCAAGTCACATGGAGCATGTGACCATGTGCCCTAGCCTCAGGTTCCTCAGCTATAAACAGCCTGAGCCCAGAGCAGCCTCCAAAGCTTCGGGCAGCTCTGCTCCCTGGCAAATACCGCATGCGGCTGCAGACGATTCCGGCACGTGGTGGTGCCAGCCGGAGAGGCCACCGGAGGCCTCACTGCTGAGACCACAGCGCCACCCCTGTTGGGGCTGAGAAACCCGGAGCAGTGTCTGGCACCTCAAAGTGAGAAACGACACTGAAAAGAACAGGAAAACAACCCGCTTTATGGCAGGGCAAACCCTGTCAGCAAAAGCCAGAAAAAGGCCCCAGCCATAAAGCAGTCACGTGTTTCACCATGAAACACGACAAAGTCAGCACACGGAAGTACAAGCCGGAGGCTGAGAGGAAACATCCGCGCACACACATGTGGTCATTCAACCCCTGCACACCCGCTCAGCCACGCCCGTGCGGCTCCTGGTCAGTCGGCTGTTGAAACCCCTGCAGGAGTGCGCAGAGTCCCAGGATGGAGCTCGCACTGCGCCTGCGCCTCCCTGGAAGATGGGAAACGGGAGACGGGGTGCACGGGACGGCTAACCAGCTCGCACGGCGCCGGCTCTTGCCAAGCACACAACCTGGTGTGGGACAGAAATGCCACTTCCTTGACCCGTAGCGATCACCCCATGACGCATGCACACATGGGAGCACGGCCCTGCGCATTGCACAGGCAGAACCAGGGAGGCCAGCACGGGCTGGGGCAGCCTGGAGATCTCCCTCCCGTGGGAGGGGAGGTCCCGCAGTCAGGGTTAGCTCTCATGCCCTTTATTCCCCGTCAGGAGCTGGGCTCGCTATGCGCCCGCCACCCAGGGCTCCGCTCTCACTGACCGGGAGAGAGTCTCGAAACAGGAACGGAAGGAGCCCACTGCCAGCACTCCTCTACCCACCACCTCCCGCCTC
>PVJX010022987.1:0-19653 GCA_004027295.1 Dolichotis patagonum | reverse complement strand
CTGCACTCTCTGACCACCCAGAGTAATGCAGCTAAGGACGTTCATGTGCAAGGCTTCCTGACAGCTTGTGCCTTCGTTCTCTAGCGTGGAGCGCAGCGGTGAAGCTGCCGGGCCACAGGCTGACGTCATTTGGCTGCTGGAGGACACGCGTCTCCTCAAAGCTCGATCCCACCTCTCCCGCACTTGTTACCATCGGGAAGTGGTTCGTGGATCTGCACTTCCCAGGCACCGGCGACATTTTCACGGGCACACTGACCATTCGTGTGTCTTCCCTGGAGAAATGTTTACGTAAATCCTTTGCTAAGCTCTTGTATTGTTTCTTTAATATTGAGCTATAAAGAGTTCTTCATACATTCTGGACATGAGATTTTATCTCACTGCTGTAACAAATACTGTACCCTGGATAATTTATGAACAACTAAAATTAACTGCTCGTGCTGGAAAGCTCAGCACCACAGTGCCGTGGACCTGGAGGCCTGGCGAGGCCCGGTCCTCACAGACGGAGCCCTCTGTGCGTCCACACGAGGCAGAGGCAAGGCCCCTCTTCACACGGGGGCCCCCTCGCCACCTGGTCACTTCCCAAGGCCCAGCCTGAGCACCGTATGCTGGAGATGAGGTTCAGTCTACCACAGGGGAGGCCACCAGCCTTCCGGCCACGGCAAGCTCCTAACAGGACTGTGATTTACAGTGGTCTTTCCCTTTCTGTGGTTGCCCTTTCACATTCTGGATGATCTTTTGAAGCACAAGTCTTTGATGCTGATGATACCCAACATGCCAATTTTCTCTTCTATCACTACGCTACTGGTGCCGTATTTTAAACCACCACCCAGCCCAAGACCACGAAGATTTACTGCTCGGAGGTTTACAGTTCTGGCCTGTGTACTTAGGTCTGTGATCACACTTGTTTTTGTATATGATGTAAGGCGGAGGTCCAAGTTCATTCTTTTGTGTGTGGACAAGCACCATGTGCTGGAAAGAGTTTTCCTTCCCTCATCGAGCTGCCTGTTGAGTAGAAAATCTGCCGACCCTCATCCTGAAGCCTTATTTCCAGCCTCTCAATTTGCTCTGTTGCTCAGTATCCCTGTCCTTGTGCCACTGCCACATATCTTGGTTTTTAAAAGTTACTACTGAGTGAATTAGCCAAAATAATTTTTCACTGATAGCTGTAAAAACACTAATTACACTGTAATCACAGATACCACTGTAATCACAGATACCACTGTAATCACAGTTATGCGCCTGGTATGGTGACCAGCCACTTGGGAGGCTGAGGCAGAAAGACCACAAGTAGAGGCTGGCTTCCACCACCTCGGGCTGGGGATTCAGCTCAGTGCTGGGACCCAGGACTGCCCTCCAGTGACACCAAAGAGGGGAGCATTATGAATCAGACTGCAGCACGTCACGCAGGCACTCGGTCATCCACAGGAAGCTTCGTTAGGTGAGCGGAATGGTGACTTTGAAAGGTACCTTGTGGCCACAGCACATACCTTTAACAAACTAAGCGCCACGCTGAAGAGTGCTTTTTTTCCTTTTCCTTTTTTGGTACCGGGATTGAACTCATGACCTGGCATTTGCCTAGCAGGCACTTATGCCACTGAGCTAAACCCCCAGCCCCAAAAGAGCGCTTTCTTAGAGCTGCCAGTTTCTCTAGCGTCTCCAGCACAAGAAGACAGCGGTGCCTGCCTGCTGGGCTCTGTTGCTCCTGCTCGGCTGGATTATTTACTGCGGTTCTTCTCACACAAAGTGAACGAGCAGGTCAGGATCAGATCAGGCAAAGCCCTTGAGGGCTGCTGTGCTAAGTGTTAATGACCGAAGACCTGTTCCTTTGGCCTACAAGGCCAGAGACTGGTACCACAGAGCAGTGACAAGGGGTGCGTCAGGAGGGACATCCGACAGGGCCTGACTCCTGGGGCCCAGCCCGAGGGAGGAGGAACAGCCCACACCGGGAGATCCGGGTAAAGAGGCCCTTGCTGCCAGCCTCAGGGGAGGCGTCTTCTCCTTGGAGAGGGGACAAAAAGTCATGTGCAGGAACCACCTGGGGCAGGGAAGGCCCAGGGTCCCGCACTGTGGCTCCGGCATAGGATAACCCTCCTGGGAGTTGAGCTGCAGGCAGGGGACAGCACCAGCTCCAAGCACACCGCCCCTGCCCTCCTCCAGGACTCCTGCTCTCTCTCCTAGTATCAGGGGTCACACACCCTCGTCTGTACACACTTTTGGGGTGTAACCAGCTGGAGCTGATGTACTGCTAGAGCTAACTCTCGGTAAAAAGCGCCAGGACCTCTCAGATTAAAAACTGAGCCAGTCTGCTCTTTCGCTAAAGCCAGAAGTCCCATTAACAACTTGGGAGCCTCGGCTCCTGGACCTCAATAGAAGCATCCTCTGCAGACTGGGCACGTGACAATCTGTGCTGCCGTCACCTGCACTGACTCATGCTGGGCCAGGGAATTGGGGTGCAGGGCTCACTCCTGAAGGGCAAGCAGAGGCGGCAGGAAGCCGCCTGCACCACACTGCCAGCGCCAGGGCGGGCTCTGCTGTGGGCGGAGGGGCCGGGGCTGTAGCCATGGCATGGCCAGCTCCGGAACTGCGCTCTCCAGGACCCATGGCACCCCACCAGTGCCTACCCAGGCACTGCATTACCCTGCTGCCTGCATGTTCACCCTAAAATCTGTTTCCTTTATCACTGGTAACTGAAAGCTTAGACTTACTGCCAAGAAATGGAGAAAAGTTAGATAAATCATAGTGTTCCTAAAAACAGCAAGCATGGTTATTTTAGTTTCTGACTATGTAGAAAATGCTTATCTTACATTACAAGTACACTTACAATTCTGTATTCACAGAATCTCTGGATGCTAATTTGGTACCAGGGGTCAAACTCACCACCTCGCACTTGCCAAGAAGGCACTTATGAAACTGAGCTAAATTCCCAGCCCTACTAGATGCTAATTCTTTTTTAAGAAACGTACTTAAAAGCTGCCAGGGAAGCACCAAGGGGAAAGAGAAGACTCTGCCTCCACGTTTCCGTCTGCTAAGGACATGGGAAGGAGGCTCCCTCCCTGACAGCTGTCCTTACGGGGCACTTGCTGTGGACGTGAATGTGGGAACTTCTGACCCAGGAGGACACAGTGAGGGGAACAGTCCCGGAGACAGGTTAATCCCGCAACCGGAACTCATGGGCTCCAAACAGATCACAGAGGCGGGAAGCACACCAGCTTCCTCTTCCACCGCCACCCGAGAGGGGCCTGCCACGAGCCTCTGGGGACCAGCCCCACCTGCTCAATCGAGCGTGAACTTCACCCTCCAGGAGCAGCCCGGGGCTCGGTCACCGTGCCTCGGTGGGGCCCGGCACGCTTGGAGACATCTCCATGGCACTGATTTTTTTGGGGGGGGGAGGGTCAACGCTGGAGATCGAATCCAGGGCCTGGTACGTGACAGGCAAGTGCTGGGCCACTGGGCCACCTCCCGGTCCCTGGTGACACGTGATTTACGTTCCTTTGCTCTACAGCGTTTTATTTCTGAGGCAAGGCCTCGCTACGTGGCTTCACTCTTCTTAACAGATGCGTCCGTGGAGAACCTAGGGAGCTGCTGCGCGTGTGGGACACTGAAACCCCAGGGGACGCTGGTTAGGAGTCGCCCCGGGGTGGGCAGTGGGAGGAGGAGCACCTCAGGGCGCTCGGGGCAGCGGGCAGGCACGCAGGGCAGGCGCTGGGCTCGCCTGCATCCCAAGCTGGCGCCAGGCTAGACACGTGGGTTCTCCCGAATGCTCTTCAGGAAGAAATGGGACTTGAGAACAAGCCTGACTGGATGTGTAGCGACAGGGTCATGTCACTGGACGGCGTGTCCTCCTTGCACCCTTCCTCTGGGCAGGGCCTTCTGTGGGCCACCCAGGTCTGAAGTGTGCTAACAGGCCAGAACAGCAGCTGTTTTTCCTCCTGCATGTCACCATCAACAAGAATCAAACTCTCCAGGGACACGAAGGCGACGCAGCCTGCCAGGCAACTCTACCT
Organism: Dolichotis patagonum; assembly: GCA_004027295.1. Lineage (NCBI taxonomy): Eukaryota > Metazoa > Chordata > Mammalia > Rodentia > Caviidae > Dolichotis > Dolichotis patagonum. The sequence continues at coordinate 15,649 of PVJX010022987.1, read as the reverse complement.
CAGCACCGCCGCGAGGGAAGCAGTCGGGGAGGAGGAAGGCGGCGGCGGCGGCGGCACCTGCCCGGACACGTACTGCCAGAGCAGGGCCTCAGCAGGTGTGCCCGCTGCCGCACGGGGCAGAAGGGGCAGGAGCCAGGCAGGTAAGTGCCATTCCTGAAGGAAACGGCTTCCTCTTTGCCGCCCTCTCTGGCTTTAAAGTAGAATACTAGAGTACAGTAAATCTAGTAAAGCAGTACCTCAAATCTGTGGGGACCCTTTTCTCCCCCAGAACCCCCACCCTCAGTCCTCATTCTGTGCTAACAGTGAAAACAGGATGCCGAGTTCCCTGCGGCTGAGAGGCGCTCATACAGCGAAGGTTTCCTCTTCCTGTCACAGTGGCTTAAACAGTCTGAGCCTGTCCTGGGAATACGCACGGTGTGATTAAGACATCCGACACTTCCAACTCAGAATCAGCCCAACAAATGTGACAAGCTCAAATAGTTCAGGGAGACTAACTGTGCAGGGAGCTCTAGACAGTGCACGGAGCCTAGAGACGGCAAACATACCGGGCACGCAGTTACCAGGGCTGTGGCCAGTGGCTTCAGAGAAGCCAGAGACGAGCCCATTTCCTTACCTACGCCAGGTTCTCACCAAGCTAAATACAGTGATAAGCAGCACTGGTTTTATTTTTTAAAAAAGTCCTGTGAAAAACCTTTTTTGTTCACTAAATAAATGATTTCTGCTCATTAAATTTACATCAATGCTATATTAACAGTGATATTTTTAAACTAACAGACTACATATTTCAAGTTCACCTTTAAAGTTGCCCATTATTATCTACTTACTCACCACAATTACCTTTTTATTTTAAAGTAAAAACTAGAGCCAGGGATGGCAGCACACACCTCAGCACTAGGGGGGCTTGGGCAGGAGGGCTATCCTGACAAAAAACCAACCAACCGACCAACCAACCAGTAAATAGAAAAGTTAAACGGGGCGAGGTCCAGGGGCTAGGTAGTGCCTGGACAAAAACATGAGCAGCCTCACCCGGACTGGACGGTGATACACTGCGGAGTCCGGAAGTCTATTAAAAAAAAGGGGAACTGTCCCTCAGCTGTCACAACTGCAGACGTGCTCCCTGCTTCCAGAGATGTCCAACAGCACCGAGTGTCAGGCTGCCGTCCATCGGCCCGGCCCAGTGTGTGGCCTTCACGGCGCCCACTGTCTGGAAGCCACTGAGTTCCACTGGACACTGCACACAGCCCAGCAGCCGCTTCCAAAGGCTGCCCATGCGAAGTCACAGGCCCAGGAGAGCCGACCTCGGGGAGGCAGCGCCGGACACAGCGTTAAAGCGCTCTCCTGCACACGCCAAGATGTTAGGAACCATCCGGGATGGAGTCACAGCTGAGGACCCGGGACTCGGGGAGGGTCTAGTCCCCTGGGCTGGACAGAGAGCGGGCGCATCCTCTGCACACACACCAGGGGACGGTTCCCTCCTAATGCCTTCCAGCCAGTAACTACTTCAGACACTTAGGGAGGAAAATGCTTAAAAATCTAAGACTTTTAGGAATACATAGTTCTTACACTTGGAGATGCCATTTATGTTTCTTAGAAGTTAGTTTAGTGACAGAAAGTCACGTGTTGAATAAACACATCTAGGGGCCAGGGATGCAGCTCAGTGGCACAGCGCCTGCCTGCCAAGTGCGAGGTCCCGAGTTCAATTCCTGGTACCAAAAAACATGCACAGAGGGGCTCACGGATTCTGCACCAGCAGGAAAACCCTAACCCTTGATTCCGATCCAAAAGCCACACCACAGGGCCGGGTGCAACAGATGACAGCTTAGGGCTTACACTTAATCCAAACTCGACTGTCCTAAAAAGCTTTCCTTTCATTTTCAGGAGTTTCCTTCCATGCAGTATCTATTTTTATGACTCAAGTTGTTTACAAACTTATGATGAGATATTTATATTTATTAACTGCTGTGTAATTTATAAAACGTCTTTAAAAATAGGCCATAAGGTTTGATGTTTAGTGCAACCAATGAACATTTACTGTAATAGCATAAAACATAACGATATATTTGGGCAGTGCTACTTTTTAATTTGCAAGTATGCTGGTAGAAAGAAACTGGACGGTGAAAATAAATACAACATTTTAAAAAATCCACAACTAACATACATTCAAGGTTGTGAGTTTGATTCCCAGTACCAAAAATAACAACAACAACAAAAGTCCCCAGGCAACAGGAAACTATGATGGTGGAAAAGGGAAGGGAAAGAAGGGAAAAGGAAAAAGAATACACACACACACACACACACACACACACACACACACACTAGTGAAGACAGTAACACAGCTTCACTGGAAAGTCTGTGCTAGTATGTTTGGACAGCACCAAAAATACCTTCTGTGCATGGTCATACCTGCACCTTGTACTCTGAATAACTACTATGTAGACAACAATACACAAGGCACTACTTACTGTTACTATCCTACTAGCCTGTTTTGAAATTCTTTTATTTTTAACTCTTCTCTTTAAAATATAAAAAAAGAAAAACTAGCAACAGGAATAAATAAGGCTTTTTATGGAAACTGAGAGTCATGGTCCCTCGACAGACAAAAAGTCGTGGCAACACAAAGCCCGACATTCACCCAGCCCAGGTCCCAAAGGGTGACACTCGTTATGCAGCGTTAGCGAACAGCCCATGCTGGCCTGAAACTGCTGCTGGTCTCCTGCCTCCCGCCTCGGCCTTCTCAGAGCTGGGATCATGGGCAAACACCACCATGTCCCGCAGTTTGTGGTGTCCTAAGGAATGAAACTGCTTGTAACCCCCGACACCATGATGAGACATTCCACACCTGTGATCTGCCCAAAGTGTGCGTACGGTGCTCACAGTGTCTTCCAATACCCCACTGTTCACACAGCAGACAACATCAGTGCCCACCGACAGATGAGTGAACAAACTGCACAGCCACAAGGCGGACTACAACTCAGTAATGAAAAGGAGCTGGGGACAAATGGGAATGACAAGGACGGATCTCAGAGCTACAATTACAAGTGCAATCATGACCTATGATCCCATTTTACATAAATACATAGACCACGAAAACTAATCTAGAGTGACGAACACACCAGCGACTGCCTAGAGATGGGAAGGAAGAAGGGTTAAAAGGGGCACGAGGAACCTCTGCGGGGCAGGAAAGTGCCCGCCCACTGTGCTGACTGCTCCGCGGCTGTGTGGCACACAGCTGGGCATGGTGCAGCCAGGCACAGCTGTGTGGCCTGTAGCCCCTGCTACTTGGGCAGCTGGGAAGGGTCCTCAAGGCCGGAATTCAAGGCCCGAGAGGTAATAAAGTGAGACACTGTCTCAGATGAAAACTTGGTACAACTGATCATACACTTTCAATACGTGTAGTTTAGTAAGCATCATTAAAGTTAATTCTGTCGTTCTTTTAGGAAGTTTAAAGGAAGAAATTTCAAACTCTGGTAATAATGCCCGTGGAGCGCAAACCATGAGCCAGCTGCGAGCCAGCAAGCCAGGACTCCTCACGTGCACGGTAATCTGCATCCTCGTTTTCCTTTACCTAAGAAGTCCCACTGCCGAGGAGCCAGGGGAGGAGCCCACGGACCCGGCGGTGGCAGAGTGTGGCTTTTACCCTGACGAACTCTGTGCAGCGCTATCTGAAGGCAAAGGGGTGGCCCCTCAAATCGCCGCACTCTGTAAACCCCCCAGTGGGTCTGGGATCCTGGCTTACTTGCGCGCCCCGGGAAACTGCTCCAGGGTGTCCCAGGGGCTGCGCTTCCTAACCAGACCCCTGTCCGCAGAGGAGGGCAACTTCTCCTTGGCATACATTGTAACTCCTCCCAAGGAGCTGGCCGCGTTTGTGCGGCTCCTCAGGGCCATTTATGTACCTCAAAATGTTTACTGCATTCAAGTGGAAAAAAAGGCCCCGAGGAAGTTTAAGACCGCGGTGAAAACCCTGGCCGACTGCTTCAAGAACATCTTCATTTCCTCCAAGACACGGGAGGTGCTTCCCACTGGCCTTACGAGACTCCAGGCAGACATTAACTGTATGGAAGATCTAGTCCACTCCAGATTTCAATGGAACTATGTCATTAATCTTTGTGGGGAGGATTTTCCAATCAAAACCAATAAAGAAATCATACACTACATCAGAAGCAAATGGAACAATAAAAACATCACTCCTGGAGTAATCCAACTATCAAATGCTAAATTCAAGGCACGTCAAAGTGACCCTGAGTCCAGCCCAACAGGAAGTATCTACGTGTCACCAAATGAAAGATTCAAGCACGAGCCACCTCATAACCTGACAGTTTACTTTGGAAGCGCTTACTATGTACTCACAAGGAAGTTTGTGGACTTCGTACTGACTGACATCCGCGCAAAAGACATGCTCCGGTGGTCAGGGGGCCTCCGCAGCCCGGAACGGCACTACTGGGTGACCCTGAACCGGCTGAGAGGTAAGGCCCCCGCGGGGACGTGCAGGTCTGTCCACTGCTCCTCTCGGCCCCTTCTCCCCGGCGCTGAGTGCTGCCCGCCCCGCAGAGCTCCCACCTGGGTGCACAGGAAGGTCTCTAGGTTCAGGGCCTAAGGTGTCAGTGGACAGAGTCACACTCCCACATCAGTGCGGCTACATTTGAAAGAAGTACTGTGCTGGCATTTTGCTTGTTTTTAGATCAAACCTTCTGAAAATTCTGAGCATACATCTCTGGACAGCTACTGGTACCGGGCACTATGATAAGGGTCCCACAAGAAGGCAAAAGACTGAAGCTAGCGAAACTTTTAAAGCAGAGCAAATTCTTCCGGTAGGCTCTCCGAGGCAGGGTAGAACCCGAGGCTCCTGGCAAGGTGCACAGAATTATTTTCTCTTTGTAAACAGCTCTCTCCTGCAGAGCACGTGGCTGCCAACAGAGCAAGCAAAGGCTCCTCAGTCCAGACTGTGCACATGAAAGGTCCAGCAGAAACCGATCATGCCTTCTTAGAATTCCACACCCACTGCAAGTGCCACTTTGAGTCACCTTAGAGGGCTGTCACCGAGAAGACATAACCCCAAGAACCCCACATAACTGAGTTACAAGAGGTGGGAAACGCATGGAAAGTGCGATCTAGGGTCAGGGATGGATCCCTGAGACTTTGGTCAGCTCCAGTAGTGCGGCCAATGTATCATGTGCCATTGCCCCCAAAGTGCAAGCTTTTAGTCTGATGTCACAGTTGGATGTCCCTGCAGTCTCTCTCATCTACTGCCTTCTCTACAGGCAATGCCAGTAACAGCGCAGAACTTACCCTGAAAAACCCAGACTGTGAGTGTAGTGCTTTTTGTCTATAACCCCAGCTTTCTGGGAGGCTGAGGCAGGGGGATCACAAGTGTGAGTCTTGCCTGGGTAATTCAGTGAGACCCTGTCTCAAAATAAGTAAAAGGGTTGGGGATACAGCTCAGTGTGGAGGCCACAGGCTCCATCCCTGGTACTGCAAAACAAAGCCCCAGAAGCGGACTGCACAGCACGTGGTGGTTCTGTCTCCCCATTAGATGCTCCAGGCGCCACACCAGATACTGGCTGGGCAGGAGACCTCCGAGCCATTAAGTGGAGAATGGAGGAAGGGAAGGCGCACGATGGATGCCAAGGTAAAAGCAAAAGCTAAACACAGCCTTAAAATGCTACACTGTACCGCTGCTGCTTAGTGAGGTGGGGGGCCTACTGATGCCGCGTCATCTGAAGTTAGTGATGATGCTGTCAGCAAGACGTCGACTTGCACAAATACCACAAGACCGCACAGGGAGGTGCACAGATCACAAGCACACAGCCTGATGAGCTTTCCTCTCACCAAGAACATAGAGGACTGAAACTTACCTAGCCTTTCAACAGCAACACCACCACCTCGATCTGGCTTGGGTTTCTTGTGTCTCCTGATTAGAATACGAAACAGGATGACACAGGTATAAGCTTCAGGGCCAGTTGTTACCAAACTGCTACCTATTTCCCACGCTCTATCAGAAGCAAACGGAAGGGTAACAATGTCACCCCTGCAGTCCGCTGGCTGAGTGCTGCGTATCTGTATGAAGTCCTACTCTGCAGCGCAGCCACAGCCATTCGCTCAGTGTGCTGTTTTGACTGAAGGGCGCGATGGGGCAGTTAGGACACAAACTCTGGACCCACAAAGCCACCAATGCCTGTCTGGCTCTTCACAGAGTCTGCGGGTTCCGGAGCTGCAGGCTTCACATGCATCCTGCTCGCATGCTGTCTAAAGGAAGCATGGAAAAAATACTGCAACAGGCTTAAATATTGCAAAGGAGGATTTTCTAGGCTACTAAAAACTGTATATGTATTGAATCGTTTTTTTTTTCTTTATCACAATCTTGGAGCTACAGACTTTTAAGTTCATTCAAGTTACAGAAACCCTTCCTGAGAGGTTTAATTGGCAAAGGGAGACCTCATGGTGAAGCCAAACAAATCACGGTCTTAGGGCCGGGGATTTGGCTCAGTGGCTTAAGCGCCTGCCTGGCAAGCGTGAGGTCATGAGTTTGATCCCCGGTACAAAAAAAAAAAAAAAAAAATTACCTTCACAAATCACGATCTTTCCCTTCAGGGAACTTTGACGAGGGTACCTTAGACACGCAAAATAAACCGGGGTCAGCCAGCGCTCCGGCTGTTTGGGACTAACCTAAAACACACAGGTTGCACACAATACAAACAAGAGGTGCCAGTTCCAGTGCCACAGTCCCAAGGTGGGTAACTGCCACCTCCCTGGCGGCTCAGAAGTGCTGGGGTGAGTCACTAGCGAAGCGTTTTTAAAAAGGCGGCCAATGACTGACTGGGGAGCCATCGAGTAGTCAGGAAAGGGCCACAGGCCGACCCCCGCCCTTCCTTTAGAAAGCAGGTGCCGGGCACTCGTGACTCACTGGGCTCATCAGGGCCAGTAAGCAAGCGTCCAGCACAGCAAGGCACTCAGACTCTGGCCCAGATGGCGTGCAGGTGGCGGGCGCATGAGGTCAAGGCTTGGGGCATCGCTAACAGAGCAATGGCTCAGCATCCACACAGCAGCGTTGTCTGCAGACGTGGCAGCCCAGGGTGTGGGGCGGGCTCTCGGTCTCACGCCTGCAGCATCCTGTCACAGTGCGTAGCTGAGACAACCTTCATTTCCACTCCCCAGAAAGCCATAAACGGGACTCTGAGAACACTGCCTTTAATTCTCCCATTCAAACCTATATATGTCTAACTTACAGTTCTATGGTTATAATCAAAGTGTAGCTGATTTGTTTCTCACTTGTATCCTAAATTCTTCACGACGCTTATCTTAGTATTTACGATTTTAACTGGCTAAACATAACTACACTGAGAGCCCAAGACTTTAAAACAAGAACATCTACCAGTTAAAAAACTGTGCTCACGGCGACGGCTGCCACTTACCCACAGCTCACCTGCCCGGCCAGGCCCTTCACAGGGAGGGACCCGTGCTGGGCTGCAGCGTAAGTAAGGCTCCCTGTGTTACAGACGCACAGACTGCCACAGCGCCTCCTCTTCTAGGACAGGGCTTGGAGGCGGGACCGTGGCCAGCTGGGAGCTCACAGGGGCTCCCTCCCTCCGTCCCCCGCAGGCTGAGCTCTCACCTGTCACCTGCAAACCACTTCCATGTGGTGTGGGGGCCAGGAGAGCAGCAAGTGCCCGCCACCGTGCACAGCACTGAAAAGGGCCTCTGTGTCCACCCCAAGGTCTGATTCACACTGGAGTCTGACTTTAATTCCCATTTTAATCCCTCACTTGCATCAAACGCTCACTCTCACCAACAAGGAAAGAAGCAGTGGCTTAGTAAAAATGACACCTTTTCTCACGAACCACCCACAACCAGAGATCAGAACTGGAACCTACCAGAACTCAGACTTCACTAGGCAAACAACTGCCATTTCACCTTGCTGTGCTCCTGACTAGCTACAACTCCACAGCATTCATCTACAGCTGCCACCAAACACTAGAAATCACTGACACAAAGATGAAAACGTGGCTTTCTGCTGCAAATCCCAAATTCAACATAGCTTCTATCAAAGCTGAACTCGTGGGATGCAGAGGCCTCCTGATTGGGGGGGGGGGGTCCCGTCTGCATGAATGTGACCAGGCGGGGAGACAGAGGCGGCTAAGCTCTGCGTTTCTCTCTGCAGGGCACTACGTGCAAGACACCTGCGTGTACGGCCTGGGAGACCTGCCGTGGATCGTCCGGTCAGCTTCCTTGTTTGCCAACAGATTCGAGCGCTCGGCGGGCCCGCTCGCGGTCATGTGCCTGGAGAGGCGGCACAGACTGAAGGCCCTGCAGCAGGCGGAAGTTGCCATAGAACCGCACTGGCACTTCCCACAGCAAAGTCACTTCAGCGCCAGGCTGCACCGCTGAGGAGCCTGCGGCCTCACCGGTAACTTCCACCTGCTGGTCCGGAGCAACACGGCCCGGGACCCGAGGAGGAGCAGTGGGACGGGAATTCCTGGGCACAGATCAGCCAGGAAATGGGTTCAGAAACAGGCTCTCAATAAGCCTCTGCTGGCGATGGCTTTACAGCTCTGGGGACGATACCGCAGAACAGTAACTGCAGCCGCCACTGGTGAGGCCAGCTGCCCCAGCCGTTCTGAAAACCAGACTCCGGAAGCGCGTGACCCAGGCTCAAGCTGGGGTGGTTAACAATGCGTTTTGTTTTGAGGGCAGGATACTCTTGTGTGTGTATGAGTCACTAATAAAGAGCAAATCCTTAACCAGGTGTGGGGGCGCACACCTGTGACCCCAGCCCTCGGTGAGTTCAAGGCCAGCAGGGGTGATACTGTGAGACCCTGTCTCAAAAAAGTAAAACAAAAAACAAACAAACAAAAAACCTCCCACTAAAAAAACCGGACATGTTTATCTAAAGCTGTTTCTATTGGGTGAGAACTGTGTCACTTTGTTCTGACAAATCCTAGAAAAATACCCAGAAGTCTACTTCTCTGGGAAAAATGAAATTAATATGGGATGACATAGGCATGGTGACACACATCTGTTGTCCTAGCACTCTAGGACACTGAGGCAGCAGGACCACAAGTTCAAGCCCAAGCTGGTGAACTTGATGATTCTGTGAGACTGTGTCTCAAACAAACAAACGAACAAACGAACTCCAAGCCAAAGGGGTGGGACGCAGTTCAGCGAGAAGGTCCAGGGATCAAGCCCTGGTATCACCAAACCAACCAACCCTTGGCGTGGAAACTCTGCTCCTTACCAAGGCTGCCCGAGGTTTCCCTGCACTCAGTGACTGTCTGCTGGGATCTCTTCCGTGCAAGATGTGAAAGGGCTCAACTACCACTCCTGCTGGCATCACCTACGTGGTACTGGCTCTATTTAGGTGCATGCAGATTGCACGAGTTGCAGGGTTGGGAAGGGTTCCCCCAGGTTTCAGAGGAAGGCCTGGGAGGACAGGCAGTGCGCTCCCGACTGAGAGGGCCAGGCATGAAACTCCAGGTGCGGCGGAGACCCCAGTGTGGTGGAAAAGGCAGGAATGGGCACCACCTGAAGGAGGCAACAAGGAGGGGGTGAAGCCAGCCCAAGAGTCAAGCTGCGAGGGACACAGCACCACTGGCAAAGCCGGAGGGTGGAGCTGCCCCATCCTCTGGAATTCATATCTTGCCAGACTGTGCCAGGTGCTGGACGTAGAAGGACAGGATTTCATATTGGCTGCTGGATTTTAGGGTTGCTTGGGTCTCAATCCTTTCTATTACCCTATTTCCACCTTTTGGAATGGGAAGTTTGTCCTGGGCCAATGTCTGCTGAAGTGTTGGACTTTCTGTTCATTTTTACAGGGACTTACACCTAAGTGTTTCCCTTAAGCCTCACAGAAGAATTCTGACTTAGGACTTTCTAGCAATGTTGAAACTTAGAACTCCTAGAGATGGACGGAATGTATTTTACTTAGAAATGAGCATGAGCCTTGGGGGGTGGGGGGGGTGGAATGTTGATGTCAACCTGAGTTTAGAAGTTTAATGAAGCAACTCAGCAGGGAGCAGGGATAGGTTCTAGTCCTACACCTACACAACCTGAGGGGTGCAGCCTACTTATAATACAAAGGAGGAGAAGAGGCTCGTCCTCCCCAACTTTTGCTCTTTCTGTCTTCTGCCACCTTGAACTGTTGTCCCTGTGCCACAGCACACTGCCTCGGAGTCAGCTGATTATGGACTGAAACCTCCACAAACTAGGAACTAAATAAACCTTTCCTTCCTTAATGTTGAGTGTCAGGTATTTTGTGAAAGAAAGAAAGAAAAGAAAAGAAAAGAAAAGAAAAGAAAAGAAAAGAAAAGAAAAGAAAAGAAAAGAAAAGAAAAGAAAAGAATTGAATACCAGAGAAGGGGACTGTCGCTGTGACTGTACCTGACCGTATGGTTCAAGAGCCTTTGGGAATGGCTTGTGGGAAGAGTTTGCAAAGGTTTAGAGAGATCACTTGAAAGAGTAGAGCTAGAATGCCTTAGGCTAGTCTGTGTGGGAGATGCTGGTCAGAGCTCAGAAGACCAGAAAGCTGACAGAAATCCTGCCAGTAAAGACCAGGCTCAGGAAGTTTCTTCTGGAAAGGACTGCATTTGGCTGCATGTATGTTAGGGCTTGGCAAAAGTCTGTCTGCATTTTGCTCCTGTTCAGAGACTTTGCCTGAGACTGAGATTAAGGCTGGCAGACTAACTAATCTGGCAGAAAAAACTTCCCGGCAGTTGAATGTTGAGGCTGGGCTGTTAGCCAAATCTTTGTTGAGAATCAAGAGCTAAGAGCCCAGCAGGTTGTGACCTTGGCCAGAAATGAAGGTCCAGTAAAGCTGTGGACTACAAAGATGGAGCTGAGGAGATCTTGACTGCTGAGAAGGAACAGGAGAATGTAATAGATGGCCTGAGGACACCACAAGCAGCAGCAGGTTGCCACCCTTTGCAGCCTCAAAACTGCAAAAGTGAAAGGCTGCTTTGAGGAGAAAGCCACAGAGCACCATGTACCAGAACGGTGGCAGCACAATCTGTTCCTCAGAAATGGATTCATAGTGCCCAGTGATCCAGGTACTCAACCCTACATCCAAGAGAAAGGAAACTCTGGTTACTGCTCTAGCTGGCAGCAGACCGTGGCATCATCTATGTGACGCTGGTTTTAGGTACATGCAGAATCTAAGAGTTACGGGGTTTAAAAGGCTTCTATTCTGATTTCAGAAGGCCTGGGAGGCCAGGTAGTGTTTCCCTGAGAGGGCATTGTGTGAAGCTGTGAGTGTGAAGCTAAAGGTGCAGTGGAGACCCTAGAAGTTTGGAAAAGACAGGAGTGTGGATCATCTAAGAAAAACTGCAAGAACGGAGCAAAGCCAGCCAGAGAGAACCCATGGGAGCGACAACCACCAGAAGTGTTATACGGCTGGAGCTACTGAAGCCCTCTCCAGCTCACAACTTGCCACAGATTGCCTCAAATGGTGCACTTGGAACTATAGGTCTTAATGTTCACCCTGCTGGATTTTGGACTTTGGTATTCCTGTTTGTAACTGTTGAGAATGACAATGTTTATCTTGTACCACTGTATGCTGAAAATGTTTAACTTTTCATTTACACAGGGGCTTGCAGCTAAGAGTTTGCCTTACATCTGGAGGAGAGTTGGGACTTGGACTTTTCAGCAATGCTGAAATGGTTAGGACTTTAGCAACTCTTGCAGACAGACTAAATGCCCTTTGCATAAAGGGATGTGCATGAGTCTTTAGGGGGCCAGGGATGGAATGTTATGGTTCTAATGGAATATAGAGTTGATGACTTTTAGTTACTGGCAAGGATTGTTAAACCTGTGTTATCATGTTCAAGTCAACAAATGATAAGAATAAGCTGGCCTTTGTAGCTAGAAACCTGTTTAAAGAAATGCATCTGGTTGCCACATTGACAAGGGGTGGATTGTAATGGCTGATACACTGTGTCAACCTGAGCAGTTCAGAAATAATGAAGGGACTCAGCAGGAGGCCAGGGCCCTCACTTTGTTAACATCCCTTTCCTGCACAAGAGGGCACCAGATGGTGTGATCGCTACACCTGTCCTGGAGGAGGGGTGGTCTGCTTACCATATTAGGGAGGAGAGGTGGCTACTCCCGTTCGCTTGTGCTGCTTTTGCTGTCTTCTGCTGTCTTGAACTACTGGCCCTGTGCCATGCCACCTTGCCTGGAGCCAGCTGATTACGGACTGAAACCTCCACACACTGTGAGCTTTAAACTTCCTTCCTTCATTTTGGGTGTTGGGTACTTTGTCTCAGCAATAGGAGAAAAGTAACTAAGACAAATGCTATGGTTCATATCTTGTCTCCCCAGTCTCACAGATAGGGCTTTTGGGGGATGTCTAGCTCATGGGGGCGTGACACTCATCAGTTTTGAGTTAATAGCTAAACCTCACCCTAAGAGGGCATGTCTGGTTGGGGGAGGTGGGTCACCGGGGCATGGCCCAGAAGGCCGATCTCCCTCCACCCACCCTAGAGGACTCTGCTTCCTCTCCACCACACTGTAGGCTGTTTCCCCAGTGCCCAGCTGCTCTGCCCTGGAGCCAGCCACTGTGCACTGAAACTGCTACAAACTATAAGCTAAATAAACCTCACCTTTAACCCTAACCGTAACTAGGACATGGGGCACCAGCTTTATGAATGAACTGATACCATTATCATGGGTTGTGGGTTCAGAAAAAGGCAGTTCTGGCCCACGTTTGCTCATGCTTGCTCCTCCTCACTCCCTCTCTCTCTCCTGAATACACATGGTATCTTCTACTACATTATGACTCAGCAGAATGTACTTCACATTATCCTAGGGCCTGTATCTTGCACTTCCCACCTCAGATCTCTGAGGAAGTAAAGCTCCGCTTTTTATGAACTACCCAGTTCTGCCAGGTGTGGAGGTACACAACTGGAACCTCAGCACGTGGGAGGCTGAAGCAGGAGTTCAAGGTCAGCCTAGGCTACAGTGAGCTCTAGGCCAGCCTAACCCCATAGAGGAGGGCACTGCCTCAAAAAAAACAACAAAAAAGAATTACTCAGTCCAGGTTGTCTGTTATAACAGCACAGAAGAGGCTAAACAGGCTGTATGCATGGTAAACGAGTAAAGAACGAAGGATTCCCGCCAGTGTGGGTGACTGTCTCATGCTCTGTGACGGTCTAATGTGACAGCACTATGGTTGAACCGTGCCTTCCCCCATTCACACGCCCAAGTCATAACCCCAGTCCCTCAGAGCGGCACCCGTGCACCTATCAACAGGCCTAGCCCTTACCATCCTGCACGCTTTTGCTAAAGCGCGCAGACACCTGAGCACACAGCATGCGCCAAGCTGCTCTGGGGCTGGCAAGAACCTGTGCCTGCCGCCTTCCTCTCCCTGCCGGGGCTCCTCCTGCAGGAGCCCGGCTCAGGCGCACTCTGTAACGCTCCCGCTTGTTCAGCCTTCTTGCTCCGGCCCCTGAACTGCTGCTGCCCCTCTTCCAAGGTGACCTGACACATGCAGAGAGTACAAAGCAGACTCCCAGGTCCTGACCTCCTCCAAAGCTCCAAGCCCAAGTCCTCCTCTGATGCAGCCAGTGAGTGTAAAGAAAGGGGACAAGAACATGGGGGGCCACAGGCTTCACCCGTGAAGCAAGCAGATCGGTAGGAGAGCACAGAAGGGAGCTGCCGTCACCCTCAATGAGGTCTTACAGGGACCTGCACGTCCTGCCTGCAGACGGCCCCCACAGTACCCCTACCTGCCCCGGAGTCTCACCGCCAGACGCACAGCCTTCCTTCCATGCCAGAACAAACGCCGCCCCCAAAAAAGTCTCTTCCCACCAGCACTCTGCTCCTGAACGCCAGTCACACCGTCACCACCCGCTAGGTACCCGCTGCAGAGGGCTAAGCACAGTGTGACGCCTCCACAGCCACAGCTCCTGCAGGGCTGCAGCTGCCTGAGCACAGGGGCCCAGGCCATCAATCTTACTTGTCCCAGAACATCTCTAACACCCCTGTGACAGAAGGTAACACAGCTAGTGTCGAATCAGTCCCCAAATGCACTTAGGGCCACATTCCAAAGACGTCATTCACAGTCCTCTCAAATGTTCTCTACTGTCTCTGAATCCTGTATAAACGAAGTCTCTTCCTCCACTTCTGGTTCTTTTGGACAATCTCGCCAGGTAATCCAGGCTGGCCTCAGACAGCCTCAGTCCTGCCACAGCCTGCTGAGTGCTGAGATGACAGGCCCGCACCACCACGTGTGGTTCATCTCCAGCTTCTCTGACACAGGGCTCAGTTTAGATCTGAAGTATGCTGGTGGGGCTTAAAGTGGCGTCTGGCTTTACTCTGTTCTTAGAATCAAACCCACAAGCACTGATGTGGCCGCCCCAGGCCCACGAGCCAACCACTGCCTGACCTGCAGTCTTTCCCACTTCAGCCTTCCTACCCCACCACGGCCAGCGCACTCCTGAGCCCACAGAGCCTCTGTCATGAAGGGCACCTTGCTCACCGCCTTGCTGGCCTGCCTGTCCTGCAAGAGTGGGACCCTGGTGGACAGGGCCTGCACAAGCTCTCCCTCCAGAACACCCCCATCGGTGCCTACGACAGGGGCCAGCCCAGCACAGCTGCTTGCCGAGTCTCCCCCAGCAGGAGAAGCACTGTGGGGCCTCAGACACCCAGGCTGAGTTAACCAGGCCGCCTAGAGCCAGAGATGCGGTGACACTGAGCAAACACCAAAGACAAGAAGGCTTCAGGCTTCAGTGGTGCCGGTGCAAAAGCAAATCCCAAGTCTCCCTCCATGGGAGCCATTAGCTGAGGCACCCCGGGGAGAACAAACCTAAAGATCTGGAGACAAACACACCATCCTCCACCCTCAAACGCCCCTGGGCTGGCAGGGACACTCATGCACATATGCACCGTGGTGAGGTCAGGGAGGGAGAAGGTGCAGGGGAGATGGAAGGACCCACAAGGGTTCCCGAGCAGCAGGGGCAGGCCAGGAAGCGGCCGTTCTGGCCCCAGCCCCGGTAGCCCGAGCAGGGCAGCTCACAAGCTTACAGCAGTGAGGACATGAAATGGGTTTACACAGAGCGGCAGCTGTGAGACTCGTGCTGCAGAAAGAACTTACGGACATTCACAAACCAGAGGGAGGGATCCCACACATGACTACCAAGAAGGGACACGGGGGCAGGGGGGTCGGGAACTCACTGTGTGACAAACTTCTGCTTTGATCTCCTTCAAGGCACGTTCGGAAAACACACAGCCACAGCCCCGCAGGAAGCAGAACCTGGAGAGAAAGTGCAACGTGAAGAATGGCTTCAGCAGGACCTGAAGTAAGCGCTGCGTCACTAACGTATGCTCAGCCCACACAGCCCAGGAGCCACAGAGCCACACACAGCTGTATCCATCCAAATACGAACAAGCCGGAGGGCCAGGGCACGGCCCAGAGCTCAGGCCCAGCACCCCAAGAAAGGCACGTCCAGAATCTAACACACATGCACGCACTATAATCACACACAGAGTCAAAAGGCTGGATGAGTACTCCGAGGTAGACACTTTAAGTATTTTAAATTTATATGATGTTCAGGGTTTATCTTACAAATATGTGAAAGGGTCTTTAAGGTATTTTTTTTTGTCCTTCTAGTGCTGGGGATTGAACCCAGTACTTCGAGTATCACTATGCTAATTGCCCAGCCCT
>PVJX010022986.1:0-29847 GCA_004027295.1 Dolichotis patagonum | reverse complement strand
CTTTTTTTTAAGAGGGTAAAATTAAACACAACAAAACAGAACAAAACAGAACACAAGAAAGCAATGTAAGAGACATAAATTTCAAAGCAAGACAATCAGAGATCTTCACTGTCTATCGTATTGTCTCTTCAAAATAGTTGTCCATAATTTCACATACAGAGAATTCACATGAAACAACATAGTATGGAACTGATCTGAACGGGAGGAGGAAGACATTTTAGGTCTTCAAGACCAGACAATAGGGAAGCCAGTAATGGCTGTCATAGTGTCTCTCATTCTTTTCAAAGTAGCTGTCCATACCTTCATGTATGTTGAACTTAAACAAAACAAAACAGGCTAAAATCAGTGTGAACAAAGAATGATAGTATTGCTGGATTTCACATCTTGACACTACAGAATCAGCACTGGGTACAGTAGTATCTCTTTTTCTTCGAAGTAGTTCATTTCATCATGTGTTATATAATTATTTCTCATAGTTCACCATGAATTATATAATTGGTTCTCATAAACTGTTTATACGTTTTACGCACGCATGAGTCTCTACATGTATATCTATCCTTTCTGTGTTAGGAAAGACAAAACAAAGCAAGGTAAAACAAAACAAATTCCTAGAAAAACATGAAATGAAAAAGTCATATAAAACCACAATACAAGGTGATCTACAATGGTTACCATGATGTCTCAGCAGTATATAGCAAGATTAATAAAAACAAAACATTGGAGACATTATAAGACTTCAAAAGCAAGTAATAATCAAACCAGAGTGGGTATCCTAGTGAATCTTGTCATCTTCAGTGTAGTTGCCTATACTCTTAGACTTGATACTATCAATCATAACAGATTTGAATAAAATCGGTCAATACAATACAGCAATCTAACAAACCAGATTCAAATAAGATCAGTCATAAAACAGTATAAATTATACAGGGCTTCAGATTAAGTTAATAGGAAATTAAGGATTATTACCATAACATATCCTGCTATTTTGGGGATAGCTGTCTGTGCCCTCAAATCTAGTGCAAATAGACAAACTGGAACAGAATAGGGTCCATCTAAACAGAGTGGTGAGAATAATGTAGATTTTAAATCCTGTTACCCTATTAACAATATCCTCTGCCTTCCTTTTTAGACAATTCCTCCTTTTTCAGTCACACAGGGTGCACTGCATATTTTGGGTCACACTAACTCCCTCAGTTTTTAGGTTGGGGGAAGCAACCTGCTATTTACCTTAACTCGTTCTAAACCTTCTGACTCCTGGGCTTGATCTTGAGTTGTATTCCTTTACCTATAAAAGCCTCAAGGTTTTCCCTCGTTATAGCTGAGTAGTTCTCTACTGCACAAAAGTATCTTGTCTTTTCAACCTATCTACAGGTGCTGGTCGAGTTGCCCCTACTTCTCTCTGGTTCCCTGTCACTTAGAGCATTGTTTTCTCATATTTGACTTTCTGTCCACAAACCCTCTTTCAGCTTAATTATGTTTCCAATACAGAGCATCTCGATGGACCCTATCTCCTGATCTACTCTGCCTGTTTTTCTTTTTGTTAGTATATTAATGCCATCTATATTAGAGATTACAGCCAACCTTCTCTGCCTCATTTCTGCTATGCTATTTTTCTGCCATTGGTTGTCTATGTTCCTCATTCATTCCACTGTCTGCCCCATTCATTGAGCCCTCTCTGCCACTGTTCCTGAAATTCTGGTATTTTTCTCTCTCTCTCTAGAATATCCTTCAGTATTTTGGGTTGCATTGGTGGTCATGAATTCCCCCAGTTCCTCTTTTTCATGGAAGCATCTTGTTTCTCCATTAATTTCTAGAGACAGTTTTGCAGGGTACATCAATCTGGGCTGGAGGTTATTTTCTTTCAAGGCTTAAATTACTTCACTCCAAGCTCTTCCTGATTTGATGGTCTGTGTCAAGAAGTCAGCCATGATTTTAATGGGTTTTTCTTTATAGGTTATCTGTTTCTTTCTCTGACAGCTTTTAATATTCTTTTCTTATATTGCATTTCTGATATCTTGATTATTATGTGTCTGGGTGTAGCTCTGTTTTGGTTGTAGGTGGCTGGAGTTCTGTATGCTTCATACATCTGGATATCATTTCCTTTTGTTATTCTTGGGAAGTTTTCCTTAATTATTTCTGTGAGTAGCCTTTGTAATCCCTTTGTTTTCACTCCTGCTTCTTCATTCACATTTTTTATTCTTAGGTTATAGATCCTCCTGTTGTCTTCTAGCCTTTGTACTGTTACTGCCTGCTTCCTTGTTATTTTTAAGGAATCTTTCCTTTCATGATCATACATTGCAAACCTGTCTTCAAGTTTTGATAGTCTATCCTTAGTTTCTTTCAAGCAGTGTTGCCAGCTTTCAATGGAGTTTTTAGTTTCCTGGTGATCTCTTCGAATCTGCTTCATGTATTCTAGGTTTTCTTTAGATTTTTCATCGAACGTTTCTCTCCTTCTTTTGTGTTCCTCCATTCTTCTGTCTGTGTCTTCTTGAGAAGTGCTTAACATTTCTTTTATGAATCTACTTATATCTTGCTTAACTTGAATTAATATTTCAGTTTTGATCTCATTTACGAGGTCCCAAAGATATCTCTTTATGTCTGCTGATGCCGTGTTTATGTTGCATGTTTGCTGCCCTTAATCTCTTTTGTATTTACCTCTCCTGGATGGATATTCTCAGGGTTGGGGGCTGGGGGATTTTTCTTATTTCTTTCTCTTGTCATGTTTTTGGTTCCTTCCATACAAGCATATAGTGTAGTTCCCAGCTCCTTTCTTTGTTGGTTATGGTTCTTCTGGAGCACGCAAGCTAGGAGTTTCTGCCCTTTATAGTCCCCTGTCAGTCACTGAGGTACAGGCAGGGGCAACATATGCTGTCCCCCCCAGGCCAACTAGCCTTCACAGGCAGTCAGTGTGTGCTGTGTGTAGGGAATTGATTTGGGATGACTTATTGGGTCCCAGCCAGGAGTGTGACCCAGGTCGAGCAGATCCCACCAATCTGCTCTGGGAGGGGAGCAACCAACTAAAGTCACTGCCATTCCCACTTCGGGTCCTGCCCGACTCCAACATGCCCTCCAGTTCGTCGCCCCTTTCCCATGGGAGGATCTTACTCCCAGCACTCACTGCAGGTTAATGCTGGTCCCTCTCTGGCTCCATTCTCCTTTGGGCTCCCCAACCTCCAACTTTAGTGTGGCTGTGGCACGAGTTCACAGTGCCTCTGGGCAAGTAGCGCGCGGGTGCGGCTCAGCCCCACAAGCGGGGCAGCTCAGGCAGTCACATTGGTGCGGTTTCGGGCGTTCAGGCTAGCCTTGGGCAGGAATTCAGGTGGCTCAGCGAGAGCACCATGATCACTGTTCTTAGCTTCTCTAATGGTAGCCCTGGGACTTCATTTGAGCAGCTCATTTCCCTTCAGTTTCTTCCTGGGTTGAGAGAATCCATCTCCCTCTGTCCGGATCTCTCCAGGATGTTTTATTCTGGGGTCTGAGCTATGTCTCTCAGAGAGGCTCTGTATCCTGCTGCTTACTGGTTCGCCATCTTTCTATAGTAGCTAAATCTCGGAAGCACCCTATAGGCCAAGCACCCTATATGAATAGATATAGAAAATGTGGTATTTTCCCACAGTGGAACACTATTCTTCCATAAAGAAAAATAAACATGAGTCATTTGTAGGAAAATGGATGCACTTTGAGACCATACTACTAAGTGAAATAAATCAGACACAGAAACTTAACTAGCTCTTGGTTTCCCTTATAGAAGAAATCTAAAGTGTAAGTAAAGAACAAAATTTTAAAAGAAGAAATCTAAAGTGTAAGTAAAGAACAAAATTTTAAAAAGGTAATAAGAAGTAGGGAGATAGATCTTCCTCAGAAGGGAAGAAGAACAAGAGATGAAAGGGGCAACGATGAAGGGGAGAAAAAGGAAGGAAGAGTTATATTATGTTGTGTATGTGGACCAACTCCACACAAGGAATGCTAACATGTACTAATAGAAGACCTATGGATGTCTTAGATGGGGCTAGGTGGGAATAGAGGAAAGGACATGGTGACACTATTTTGTATTATGCTGTCGCACCATTCCAATTTGGATAAATTTAGGACTCAGAGTTACCCTAAATACTGAGGTTTAAACAAAAGTACTATTGTACTCTGAATCCAAAAAGTAGGCCTGCATTATTCTTTGGCCTTTTGGATTCTTGTGGCTCTAACTGCCACTGACAAAGCCTCTTAATCTTTTGTTAGCCATGCTCATTGTTATCAGACTGGAGTAGGACAGAATGCTGAAGTGCCAGTGAGAGTCACCTCTGCTTATATACAGGTCACAGAACCATGACCTGCTCAGTGGCTCATTTGATAAACACCTCATTCTACATCTCCTTATTGTGCACTTAGAATATTCCTGATACCTTTAGTCTACCCTGTAAGGCCTAAGATATAAAAAGCTAATTTAAACAGATAACTAGTAGAAATTCACATTCCGAGAGACTACATTCTAAAGAGATGAGAGGTTTTTATAGGTGAAAGAAACTCCAAAGCTACTAGATGTGTGGTATAAGTTCATGTTCTCTAGAATCAAAGAATGAATTTTAGGAACAATGGAGCAGAATATATTGATTGAGAGGAAAAAAAGCTTCGGTATGAGTACAACTGAAGGTGCCCCAAATGGGTTGCCAAGGACCCTGCCTTTTCTAGGGATTTTTTATTACTTTTTTTTGTTTTTTGTATGGGGATTGAACTCACTACCTCATGCTTACCAGGCAAGCACTTGAGCCTCAGAGCTAAATCCTTGGCCCTTTCTAGGGACTTTTATGTAGTAAAAACCCCAAGGTAAGGCAGATCCAAGATGAGAAAAAATGAGAACTCACAGGTGGGAATGAAGTTGGACAGAACTGTGGTCAACCAATAAAATTATGAGTATAATTGCTTAGATAAAATTAATTAGAGAGTCACCTAGCAAGTGGATATGCATATAGAGGGTTGGGTTATTAACGCCTTCCTGTAGGGTTGGGTTATTGACTCCTGGCTCCTTCTGGCTTCCTCAGCTTGAAAGACACCTATTTAGAATATCAGTCCGTGAAGTTTATCCTCAGGAT
This sequence comes from Dolichotis patagonum, assembly GCA_004027295.1. Taxonomy (NCBI): domain Eukaryota; kingdom Metazoa; phylum Chordata; class Mammalia; order Rodentia; family Caviidae; genus Dolichotis; species Dolichotis patagonum. Next base: position 24,763 of record PVJX010022986.1, on the reverse strand, counting down.
GTGGGTGCATTTGTTAGATCTTTTGTTTTGAGGTCTGGCCCACAGCAGGAGGTGTCTGTCTCACCCACAGTTGCAAGGTATCTGATCTTCTGCAATGGTTTCTTTGAGGGATCAGCCCTATGTGACTGCCTATTAATATTTCTACCTAACTCAGCTGCCTGTAACAAGGTTCCTCTCTTAAGTGCCAGGTATATGAAGATGGTCATAATTCATCAAGACAATTAATGGAAAATGGGTGGAAGATGTGTCTAGTATTAGAGGGCAATATTTGATGAGTGGTAGCCCGTCATTAGAATTGAGGATACTACATTAATTATATTTCTGTGGCAGTGACCCAATACCTAAGAAAGCAACTTAAAAAGAAAACAGATTTATTTTGCTCACAGTTTCAGAGAGTTTAGTCCATGATCAACTGGCTCCATTGTTTCTAGGCCTGTGGCAAGGTAGCAGGTCACGATGAGGAGTTCACATGAGAACCAGACTACTTACTTCATGGCAGCTGGGAAGGAAAATGAGGACGGGGCCTGGGTCTGAGTATCTCCTTGAAAAACAGAGCTGTGTGACCTTGGACTTACGAGTTCTCTCTTCTTATAGATTCCACCACCACTCAGGAGCCCTATAAGCTGATGATCAAACCTTTAACACACAGCCTTTTGGAGATATTGAAGATCCAAATTACAACAGACACTTCAGAGATCCAAGAACAAGCTATAGTCATTTCAAAAGCATGTGATACATTAGCACAATTCATAAGATGATAGCATCTCCAGATCTCAAGAGAAGGCTTCCATTTGCATTGGGCAGGGCATATATTACATTACTGAGAGCAACAGTATTGAACATGCGTAGCTCAACAACTGCTTGGTTGGATGTCATGATTCCCAGAAATCATCCATTTATAAATGTTATTTAAACCAAAGAGACTGAATAAGATCCCTGGCGAAAAACTGTTAAATACTCCTGACCCTACAAAAATCAAACATTTTAGGGTTAGGTAAGGAGAAAGAGTCTAGGAGGATCTTTAGATGGAGGAATATCATCTATATGTTAAGGTAGAGAGTTATTACATGCAAGGGAAAGATCTGAGACACTCAGCAGAGATGTTTGAATCTGGATTCAAATTCACATAAACTGTATGTTCTGTAGGAAACCACATACACTTCATCAATGAGCATAAACATTTTCAGCACCTTTGAGTCAGGCACTGTGGACTGTCATGTGGGTGGCTAACACATTCCTTGGTCTTTCTAAGCGTCTCTGAAAGGTCATGTTGTTCACTCAATAGCCTGATAAAACTTACGGTGTCCTCATGTGAATGGAACCAATGAAATTAGAAGCTAAAAGGCAAACATTTTTATATGAATGAAATAGTTTGAAAGGAATATGGTCGTCTTTTCTCATAAACTTTTCTACATTTAAATAAACTGGCAGGAGAGGCATTATGGTGTTCAATAATCACACACAGAAGCTTTATGAAAGGCAGAAAATCCATAACTAATAGGTAACAGTTATGTTCTGCTGTGGAGTAGCCCTGAGCACTCAGAGACACCAGGACTGTCACAGAACTTCAGGCGCTGGTCAGGAAATTGAGGTCACTGTGGATTTTTAAAGGTCCTTTCGATTCCAAACTTTATAAGTGACACTTAGATTTTTATATGTATTATATAGTTGATCTACTTAACTCTCTTGACATAAAGCAAGGAAAAGATTGTCATTATATTTATATACAAACACCCATAAAATATTTGTTAGGTGTATAACCAGTATTATGGATCTTATTTCAACATTTAGGCAGGCCATTAATGTTGCAAAAAGATACAGATTATGAAATTTAAGTTACTCATGCTTATAAGCAGTATTCCTGCTTGTAATTCCTGTATAATGTGGAAAATTTCTTTTCTCCTTGATCTTTATTGAACTGTAGCTTTGAAAAAGATCATAGGTGAAATCTATCAGCTACACGTGCACACACACATTCAGTCAGAGTCACCATCTACAGCTAGATATACTGTATGTATACATATTATGAATATGACAATAATCTTCCTAAAAGTCATATATATATATTGGGAAATTTGGATATCAGAAAGCTATATGTGAAGAGATTCATGTTTTCTTTTTTATGGATGCTAAGAAGAATGCTTGAGAATCCTATCTTCTGGCATAGCAAGATTTTACAAAATACAATCTGATAGTTATTCCCCCTTAAACATTAACAATTTAATGTAAACAGATGGCCTTTGTAAAATTATTTGTTAATTAATTTAAAAAGTCTTCATATTTCTTCATATGGTAAAAGATTGGTTTCTTTGAATACAGGTAAATGTGTGACAAAAACATAAATTAGGTCAAGCTGTTACAAATGAAAAAATTAATCACTTTGTGCCAGCTAAACATTTAAGAAAACATAGGAGAGCAGAATTCCTTAGCACTTTAGAGAAAATAGATATAAATAATGAGACTGCTCTCCAGGATTAGGTATTATAAAAGGTTATGATGCTGACATATCAGTAATGTTGCCACTTTTAGCAAACAATAAAAAGATACTCATGTGACTACACATCCTATGGCTGCCATCCTTACTACTAGGAAAGGAAAGTGTATGAATTTTTGAAACCTTATTATTCCACCATTAAGGAAATATAAAAAGGAATGGTTTCTGAGATATTTTCCACTGACGCTTACAATGCAATTGTTTCTGTTGCATTAAGCTAAAGAGGAAAATAAATCATAATTCTGGGGGGGTTTTTTAGTTTCAATTCCTTATTGCTATTAAATATGCAACATGTATTTATTTACCTCGCTGTCAAGCATTCACATGGTAAATTAAACCTGTAGATTTAAATCAAAGATCAATGTTTAAAAGGTAAATATAACCAGTATAAAATGTCAAGGAATCTTTTATACTTCCAAATGCAGACAATGTGACATGAAAGCTGTTTGCACCTTAGATTCAACACATCTAATGTATAATACCTTGGAGAGTATGAGACTAGAGTTCTTGACTCTACTGCTCTTGAAATTCCTTCAGTGTTTTTATTTTTCTATAATATGTTTCAAAGGAGGAAATTTGAATTGATAGAGTAATTTATTCAAACTTTTAATTATGCAGATAAATGTGCATTACTTCAACTCTGCATATTTATGATTGTCTTTTCAAGATTGCTTTACTGTGCTATTCAACAGTTAAGAAATGAGTGACCTTCATGATCTACCAGAATTTGCTGCATAGCTTTGATCAGAGGATTCAGCAAGAATCATATTTCCATTATGCTGATCAGATGTAAATAAAATGCTTGAAAGTTTACTGCATACAAAGCCTTCTGCTAAGTGTTTTTTAAAAATATCTATTCGAATATTACACTAAACATGAGTCTTCAGATATTGCTTTAAAACTTGCAAATGTATTTCTTTTACAGATATATTTTCTAGATGTACTAAGTGGCATCTGTGATTATAATGCTGATGAAATCTATCATTGATAATGCACAGAAACAAGAAATCTATAAATGTTAAAATAAAAAACCATAACTGGGGAAAAATAAGGATCAGCATAAATTTAGTAGAATCTTGGATTCCTTGACCTTTTTTAAAAAAGAGTTTCAGAGGCATGGAGACAAAAAATGTAGAATTTTTGTGCCTACGGAATACACAGAATTCAAGAAGCTACACCTGCAACATGAGGTTTATATCCCAGCAGTGAGCAGGAAGGGAAAGAAGGCAAAATTAAAATCATGAAGTGTAGACCACAAACACTGCCAACACAAAACAAAGCAAAACAAAACAAACAAATCAACAAAAACTTTCCATTGTACTTTGGTACTATATAAAGATGAAAATCAAAACAAAATGAAAATAGATTTAAATTCTTTTCAACAGAATTTTCAGTGTAACATACAATGTTTGTGATATAAAGCTTCTCAAATTTATTTTAAAAGTATGTCAGCTAGATTTCACAAGCAAGTGTAAGTGTTCTCCAGAAGAATAACAATTGACACTTTGGCCCACATAATGTCCAAGTTAAACTTCTAAGAGAGAGCAATACTCAAGTACAAAAGTTACAATGTATGGGAAAACAAATGTTAAGACAGACAGAAGAAAACAAACATAAAAAGCATACACACAAAGATATTAAGATGCTTAAACTATTGTATATCAAATTGCATGCTTATTGTCAATTCTCAATGAAAGAGAAGCTTGAAAATTCAAAGAAGGAAATAAAAACTCAACTACTTGGAAAATAACAGACTTCTAGAAATAAAAAAAAATACTTTAAAATTAAAGGGAAGCCTCAGGAAATGATTAGTCATGGCCTAAGAAAAAATTAGAAAAAATGGGCAGAAATACATTGTACAGAATTCATTTTTTCTGGACAATATTAAGAAAAAATAAAAGACATAGCTTTGTAAGTAAGTAGCTGAATTCACTGTTAAAAGAATAAGATCTAAAAATTACAGCTACTTAAGTAGTTGAATGGTTAAATGACCAGTTTTTTTGTCACAGTGGAATCAAGTAACTCGATAACTATAAATTCTAAGAAAATTGTGCATGTTTTAAAGTTTGTAAAGCATACCTACATTCTTTGGAAACATATAAATTATCAAAATTTATCATGAAAATTAAAAAACAGTAATTTACTACAGAATAATGTGAAAATATTGCTTTTCAAAAATTTCTGTAGCTAAAGCAGTACTTAAACACACAAATTTGAAAAACAAAATAAACATGGTTTGAATTGTCATTGATACTAACTGCAAATAATGTATTTAAAACTATTTGTGTAAAAATTTCCTGAAATAAATGAATTCTATGAATTGATTTACTCATATTGATTCTAGAAACAATAGATATTAATGGTCCTATCACTATCAAAATATTAAATAACTTTTAAAAACTCTCACTGTATAAATACTGGATTCAGATGGTTTTGAGAAAGGTTTCTTTTTCTGATAACTTCCACATTAGAAAAGCTAGTCCAAACATATGAAAAGAGAGACTTAAAACAAAAATAGAAGAGCATAAAAAATAAACATGAGCAGGTAGAAAAATATTAATACATTGTTTGTATTTAAATCCAGTCATTTATAAAATAAAAATTCTTAATCTAAGCTAGATTAGTCCTGAAAATGCAAAGCCCACTTATTTCTAGAAAATGAATTATTGAAGTTAATGTACTTCACTATTTTTCCAGTAGATATAGGCGTGAACTTTAACATTTGGTATCCATTCAGAATAAAATTCCTTATAACACTGAAAAAGTACGGAACTTCCTTCATATAGTAAATGATTTTTTCTAAATTACATTGGATATTATGTTAATGACACATGTTGAAAAGTCTGCCTTTAGTTTTTAAATTTATTTTTATTGCTATACATTTATGATACCTAGTAATTATGAACAAGGTACAAATCAGTGGTTCCTGCTATCACAATTTTTTAATTACCATTGTATGGACTCTAGTGAAGGCAGTGAGAGAAGAGAACAAACATGACAAGTAAAATGTAAGAAATAGTGCTAAATTAAAATTAGTAAAAAATTTGCCATTGCTAGGTAAATACTAGTATTCATAAAGAAATTGCAAATATATTTATAATTGACTATTACAGAAACATACAAATATAAAAGATCTAGTCATGCTTCAAATATCAAATATATATATATATATATATATACACATACATAATTGGGAAATAATTTTAAATTAAATCATAAGATACATATGCTGGAGAAAAGATTGAAAACTTCAGAGACAGAAAAAAATTAAGGACTTCTGTTCCTCAAAATCTATCTTACAGAATATGTACAAACAACAATGTTTTTTAAATATCCACTACTTATAACTATCAGAGAATTAATATTGAGGATACAAAAGAAGAAACATAAATGGCCCATAAATTTATTTTCAAAGTACTTAAAACCTAAAAGAAATAAGGGAATCAGCTTAAATTAAAATAAAACTCCAATTTCAAAACATAGCTGCCACACTTTAAAAATTAAAAAATATGTTCAGTACTAATTCTAGGATGAGTATAAATAATAAAAAACACTTAAATTATTTGCATAAATGATAAAAACTATTTTGATGAGTTAAAAGAAGTAATTTAGCATTAGTATGCTTTGTGATCAAAAAGAAAAATAAATCCATACCCACACAAGTAGACTAGAGCAACTCTTCTGTATTTGCCCCAAATGTTATTTACAATGATATATTCCTGTTAAAATAGTTTGTAACAGCCATATATTGAAAATAACCTAGGTCAACCATCAAAAAAGTAGCTAACGAATGCACTGAGAGACAGTTACAGAATGAACTGCTCTAAAGTATGGGAAGGAAACGGTCTGTCACTACTCCAGTCTGCTGGCCAGTCTTAGAGGACATGATACCCAGCAAGCAGCGTCAGCCACTGGGGGATGCACAGGGCATGATTACATTCCTAGAAATCTCCAGACCATGTGAGCTGAGAACGTCTTGTCTGGATTTACACAGAGGTGGTGAAGTCATAATGAAAGTCAAGTGAATGCTTCAGATGCTTGTTATGGTTTGTGTCTGGATGTCCCCAAAAGCCTTGCGTGGTCATAGGGTTTTTTTCAGAGAAGGCTGAATCCAGACTTTGTGAGTGACTCATAGTGCAGTACTGGGATTCAGGATGTTGGTATTACAGGTAGGTGATAGCTGGATCAGTCCACTGATTGGATTGACACCACACTAACCCCAGTAGTCTGGGTACGATATAAGGGCAGAAAGAGGCTGTTCTCCTTCCCTTTCCTTGCTTGCTTTTGCTGTCTTCTGTCACATAAACTGTTTTGTCTTCTGGGATATTCCTCTGCCAAGCCACCCTGGCTTGGGCCCCGCCAGTTATGGACTGAAACCCCTACAAACTGGAGCTAAATAAAACTTTCCTCCCTTAACTTTGGTCATTGAGTACTTTGTCTTAGCAACAAGAGGAGGAGATTTCCTCTGGAGGAGGAGCTGAGGTACAGATGATGAAACAGAGGTCTTTATGGTGCTTGTGACTAGTAAAGGTCTCTTTCTTATGTCTTGTATTGATTGCATTAATGCCTTTGAATTATTATTCTCTAAACCACATGTACTTATGGAAATTTTCATTTATAGCAGATACCAGAATTGAAACATTTTAGTAAGACAGCATCTATGAATATGACACTTACAAAGCCACCATGGCCAGCAGATTGAGTTAGACGAGTTGCTGCTGCTCCTGATGGGTTAGTCCCCATAAAATGCCTCATTAAAGGAAAATTTTCAGGATGTTTACTCCTCATCAGCTATGTGTAGTTTAATTAAAAACACACATGAGAGTCTGACTGTAGGCTGTGGCTTTCCCTATTGCAGGGGCCAGTTTCCTCACATATGCACAAATGTGAAATACTGCAGTCAGTTCCTCATTGAAGAAGCTTCTATGAAATATTTTAAAATTTGTTTCACATTTAGCATATTAGACAGTAAGTTTTGCATGGCTGTTCTAAAATAAAATGCTATATTTCATGCTGTAGTGAAAGAAAAGAACCTGGGAAAGAAATCACAAATTTTCAGTTATCTTAGCACTTTTATAAACCTAATCCTTGAATTTTAATTTCTCCATCAGAACTTGATGTATTCACATGAAACTTCTGATAGTAATACATACCCTTTATATGTGAAGGGAATTACTACTCTTGGTCTTTAATCACCAGTTTTTGCAGTGAGAAGTTGTGTCAGTGAGTCTATACATTTTCAAGCACATAAGAAAGACATTGATTATCTCAGAAAATCAGCTCTTTCAGATTTGCCAACTCCTGACAATACAGCATCAAATTATATCTTTTTTCCTCCTAGTTTCTCAGGGCCTTGCTCCCCTGAGATGAAGAAGAATAAAAACTGAGTTGTGTCAGTGAAGCTTGGTAACAGTGAGCATGGTGGCTTCACTTTGGCCACACAGTTGGAGTGTAATGAAGTATTTGGGGAAAGTTAGACTGGCTGAATAAACCCCTATTCCACAAGCAAGACAACACTTAAAATTGGAGAAACAAAAATAAACAGCCAGGCATGGTAGTACACACCTCTTATCCCAGCAGTCGAGAGATTGAAACAGGAGAATTGCTGAGAGCAAGGTCAGCCTGGGCTATGCAGTGAGTTTGAACCAGCTTAAACTATACAATGAGATCCCATATCAGAAAAAAAGCTACATTCTTATATATTTATAAGATGTGTAGTATTTGATATCTTATTCAGTTAAATTTCCCTTTCATCTGAATTTTTGTCATTTACTTTCTGGGGTTATTAAAATATAACTTTTGTAGTTATGATTTTAAAATATTTTTGTGTTTGTTTTTATGCAAATTAACTAGAACAGTTTCAGGGGGAACTGCACCATTAGGACCTAAGTAAACTTTCCTAATTAAATTGAATATTAGCAAGAGACTTTAGAAAATCTTTTAGAGATTAAAATGCCACATGAGTTACCAAAACACACAGTATCTTCTTTGTCCACTTTGTTGACTAACCTGGAATGAGAGAGAGAGAGAGAGAAATGGAGATGGAGATGGAGATGGAGATGGAGATGGAGATGGAGATGAAGAGAGAACAAAGAATGGAAGAGGAGGAAGAGGAGAATAAAGAAATAAAGAGAAGAGGAAGAGAAAAGGAAGACAGGAGAAGGAAAAGGAGGAGGGAAAGAAGGAGTAGGGAGGGGGTCTACTGAGCAAAGTTGGGTCATTGTCTTTTGGTTTGTTTTCTTTTTTTAATAGCTTTTGCTCTCAGAGGAATTCCATATCTTTTTAGGTTATAGGCGTTTCTGTGTGAGTATTTATTCCTTTATGCCCCTTGTTCATTCTCACTAGTTTTATGCCATTAGTTTAGCATAGTTGGGACCTTGCTGGGGTCCAAACACTGGCTTCTCTGTTGGCTGCATTGTCTCAGGTGAGCCTCTCTTTCCCAAAGGCTTGCTAGGAGGACTGAATACATTAGTGTATTTCAGGGACTGAGGCCAGTGGTTAGTAACTGAGTTTATGCTCTTGTTACAACTACGATTGCTTTTATATAATTGTGTAAAATTTTTGCCCATTTTCAATGGTTCTTTTATACATTACATTTTTGTAACCTTTGGAATAACACCATAAGCTAATTCCTTGGCTCTGTGCACTGCTATAGTGTGATTATCAGCAGTGTCCCTTTACCTTTGCAGTCTGTGTAATCAGTCATGTTTTGTTTCCTGTTTTAATTTCAACAATTACACAATCATGAGCTGCATAGCAACATTTGGTAAAAAAGGAACCCCATAATCGATCCTGGTCCCATAAGTTTATAATGGAACCAAAGAATTCCTGACCCTGCCTGAAGCTGTGGCCTCGGTAAAGTCCTAGTGCAGAGTGTAAATGTTCGTGTGTTGGAGGCAACACTACTGCAAACTGTTGTACTGCCTGTCACCTACAGTTGTGCACAGCGCATAATATTGCTAACGACAGAAATTGTTGCAGCAGCCTTATGCATCTTATTTTTTATTATGTGTCTTTATTCACCAAGGGATGCTGCTGAGTGATACACCCAAGATATCTAAATTTATGCAAATACACTCTCTGATGTTCACAAAACAAACTGCCTGATGAAGCATTTCACAAAAGATATACCACACACGTTTTATACATTCAAAATTCTTTAATAATTTTGATTTTACAACTGCATTGTCTTGGGTAGGTATAATGTCCTAATCTGTCTGCAGACATTGATATTGATATATTAAACATAATTTTAAAACTATTCTGTTAGTTAACTTTTTGACACATGCAATTTTCTCGTTTATTCCATTTCTGTCTCTTTCATAATTCTGTTTGCTTATGTGTGTGTGTGTGTGTGTGTGTGTGTGTGTGTATGTGTGTAGCGAAGCTGTCCTGTGTGACTATGTTCATTTTCATTCAGGCAGAGGAAGGGGACCTGGTCTTTGACTTTCACTGTCCTTTGGGAACTGAGAGAAAGTGGCATTCGTGTGGTTGTATTTCTGAGCACCAGTATTCCAACCACACCTCTCCTTCCTAATCTTCTTCACTTTTGACTTCTCCTCCATCTCCCTTCACTGTTACTCAGGGTGACCTGGCTGGCTGCTCTAGCTTGATGCCATAATGGGAAACTTCACTTTTCCTTGGGTGTTTCCTGTTCACTGTTCCACACGGGTCAGCTGGGACTGCTTTTGTACCCTGCTGCTGGAGTTTGCTTTGAGTTTTTTTAAAATTTTCCTTTGCTGTCTGTTTCTTAGGGTTCTCTTAAGCTTCTTGTGAATTAAAGAGACTACTTTTGTTTTTGAATGAAGTTGTGTATTTTCATTTCAAATGTCATTCTTATTTTTCAATAGATACATAGTGATTATACATGTTTATGGAGTAAAGCGTGTTTTAATATATGTATAAGTATATAATAATTGAGTCTATGCATTTAGCATATCTGCAACTCCATATGTAATCATGTCTATGAATTGAATGTAGAATTTTATAAAGTATTTAGATTTGGTATCTTGAAATAAATCCACCAGATATCATAGTGAATTGAATAGCAACCCTCCAAAAGATGTATCTTTTCCAACCCTGGACACCTGGGAACTTGGGTCTTCGCAGATATCATCTAAATGAAAGATTCGGGAATAGGTTATCTGGATGGGTTCTAAAGCCAGTGATAAATGTCCTTAGGAGAGACATTATGGGGAGATGAATCAAAGGTCATGTAGAGATGGAGGCGGATGTGGGTGCTGTGTATGTAACCACAAACTGAGGAAGGCCAGAAGCCAGTAGTGGAGAAAAAGGCAAAGAAGCATCCTCCCTAAGCCTTCTGAGGCATGCAGCTCTGGGAACACCTTGATTTTGAACTCCGATTGCCAGACTGGTATAGAATAAATTAGCCAACTTTGTGACAATTTGTTATGAAAACCCTAGGAAATAAATAGATTTCATCCTCCAGTAATAGCTACGATATCAATCTTTTACAGAAAATATTACTTCACAGAGAAAATTAATGCCAGTAGCCAAAGCCTTCATTTCTTCCTTGTCATTTAAATATATTTTTATCTACATCCATACTTACGTCCCATGCACTCTTACCATTCAAAGTTAAATTAAAATTTGTGATTCTATCCCATTTCTGCCTCTACTTTATTAACAGAAAACTTTTGTATACTTTTACAGATAGTCCTTTTACATAACAGTGTAGTCAAACCTCTTCCAAATAAAAAATTTCCTCAAGACCAATACATCACCCCTCCAACTTCTGCCCAGTACTCACCTTTGCCTCATGACTGCTCATTCGGATGGAGTTCACTGCCCTTTCTGCCTCACTGTCTTCCTGTGTCATACATCTTAACTTAATGCAATCTCTCCAGCTCTGCCTGCCATGGCAAGCTGAAAATGCCAGAATCCTTCATATTGCCAGAGCCTGTACACACTTTCAATTCTCATTTCAGTTGACATCACTTTGACATTTGACTCTAAACTCTGCTCCCAGTTTGTGGGTTTAATCCTATTTAGTTTTGCCTCATGTTTCTTCTGATTGGCTATCTCTTCTTCATATCACAGGTACCCCCCACACACACCAGTCTTATTTAAATGTCTGAAGAATGACACAAGCATCCTCCTTGGCTGATTTCTTCTTCCCAGGTTTCATGATCTGTGGGTGACCTTGTCTGCAGCAGATGCATCTAACTGTATCTCATTTGGGGCTTCATGTATGACAGACAAGGCCATCTTTACAGTCTACTAGGCTACTGCAAGGATGCTTCAGACCAAGAGCTTTATCCCTGCCCTTCTTCCAAGCCTACTCCAAACTTGTCGCTCTGAGGTTGTGTGCCTTAGTGAGCACTTTATTCAAACATCCAAAAATAGAATATTGTCAGCACACAGGAGCCTACATGTACACTTCTTACGATATTTCTTATGTCATATTTTTGTAAAGTAATTGTTTTATTTTGATTTATGTGATGTAAAATTGTACCTAGGATGATGAATATTTTTTATCTCAAGCATCATGTTCCACTGACTTGTAGGAGCCTCCTGGAATACAGAGTTGTAAAGTCTGTCTATAATAGCAGAAGCAAAATTGCTGTAATTAATAAAATACATATAAGATGGTAAGAGTAAGGAGGGCAACAGCAGCTGGGCCTGAATTTATTATCTATGGTCTTAGATCAGAAAGGGTGTAAGATGTGTGTGTCTATGGGAAAATTTGCGATAAGTGTAAATAAGTAGATACCATAGGCAGTGGAATCAAAGTCGGGGAGGAATGGAGCAGAACTGATAGGATGCTAATAAGAATTTCACAATTTAATTTTCATAGGAGGAAGCTTGTATTCATGCCACTGACAGGAGAAATCTAGATTGGACCCAAAATGGTTAAGAACATTCATGCCAAATTAAAGAATTTGTATTTAAATCAAATAGGATGCACTAGAAAGATAAAATGTCACCATCCTTATATTGTTGCAATTTATTTGTTTGATTCCATTTAAATATATTTTTAAAAGTTTCTTGTACAGTGTAATCTGAAAAAATAAAATGATATAGCATTAGCAATAACAGTCATGCCAAGAAAATGAACACATTCACAAAACTATGTTATTTTTATAGCTTAATTAAGAAATGGGCACTTCAGCAGCAACATATCTTCTGCCTGCAGCATCACCACCATCTGTGTGTTCCTTGACCCCTGGCAGTAGCTCTGGCAAGGATAGAAACCGGCCCAAGTAGGCACAGCACATTGAGTTTCAGTAGGGCTAAGTAGCAGGTTTCTATACTGCAGTCCTTTCAGGAAAAGACCTCTGATCACTGCACCTCATGCTAGACACCAAAGGTATTGGCAGAAGTAAGAGCAGTATGGATTCTTTATAGCTATGAGCACAGGAACTGTTGCAGTTATTCTATTGTGTGAGACTTTTCCTTCTCTCTCTTTGGCAGAGGACTTGAGGTTTGCAAGCACATTCTTGCAGATGTTGCTCAGAGTTTCCTCTGACCTCTAGAACAGGGTCACTGCTATTCCTCTTTGAGTCACTTGCTTATTTGTCTTTAACAAGCTACCAGAATAGCTGCCCGACACCCCTGATGTGACTGTTTCTGGCTTTGCGAGTCCAGCACCAAGGTCAACTTATTCTGTCTTTTCTCCACTGTCACACAGTGACATTTAAAAGAGTTCTTCAAGATAAAGGCCATATTTATATTTCAGAATTTTGAGTGACTGCACCACTGAATATTAATGTATATTATAAATAACGTGAACCCTCAAAGTTTCACTTAGCACAGCTCACTACGAAGAAATATATCTCAGCAAGAACTGTATGAGAACTACATATCCATAATTCTTCACAGTTACAAAGATGTTGATGTAACAAACTATAACATTTTTCTCTGAAATACAGTTCTACATCTAAAATTAAAGTGACAAATACACTTCAAATAATTCTGGATATGCTCTTGAATGAGTCATCTTTCCACAGTTACCTGCACACTTGTCTCTCATTTAACTTTCAGGTGAGCTCTATTGCACTTTGTGGAGTCAGACTTTGCATTTAATTAATTGCTTTAGCTATATGTCCATTTTCATTATGTTTCCTTCTTTAAAGAAGAAAACTATTGGCTTTGTAATAAATAGAATTCTCATCAGGTATTTTATTTTTATAACGTTTATTTCTCATCTTCAGTCACTGTAGAGTAAGAAAATGGCTCAAAAAATGTAGCAGTGTGTGTTGTGTGTGCGTGTGCATTTAGGGTGTGGGTCGCACAAAGAATTTTGTTAAACTGAAGTTGCCTGTGCCTATTGAAATGTGTTATATTTCTGTCTCGTAAATCAAAACAAGGCTGTGTTACTAATTTGGGGAACTGAGTAATTTCAAACACCTCCTTCCCCCTAATGAAAGCGTTCGCTGCTTGGAGAAACTTAGCCGACTGGTATTGTATCATTCCACAGCTCTTGGCTCAAATGCTATGTGAATTAAAGTTAGGCTCATTTTTTTTCAATTTGTTGATAGTGACACTGTTCACCCAATCTCCTCAGACTATGAAATGCACCTATTTCTTGTCAAGGACTTAATTTTCTCCAGGTGATGATTGTACATTCCCTTAACCTCTATGAAATTGCTCTATTGATTGGAATGTCTCTGTATTTTATATTCTACTTGTTTTTAAAGTAGCTAATTAAATCAGCATATATCAGGATTTTGTAGTTGTAAGTGACAAATTAAACTAGTGTCATCAGTGTGAAAATGTATTAGTTCACAAATTTGAAAAGACGAAAGAAAGCATTGGTTTTAACCCTGTTCTGTGAGCTCATTTTTGTCTCCAGATATTCACTCTGCTTCTGTTTATGTGTTGGTCAGAGTCTCTCCACATTTTTGCTCCACATAAACCCTGGCATAGTCTTAGATAGTGTCACACTTTATCCTCCAAACCAGTCATCGAGTAAAGAAAAATATTTCTGGTTGCCCAAGATAGCCATTGTTAGCTGGGTTCAAATAAATGCTGAAATTACATGGAATGAGTAGTGGGAAAGGAGTCAGTTCCTAAAGAAGGATCCTTGTTCATTAGAGGAAGACAGGAAGGAAAGCTGAATATGCAGCAATTGGAGGGCTCCAAATACATTTGTTTCTTAAATTTTGGCATTGCTCACTGTTTAGTTATTTCTTTCTCTGTAAATGATCTCTCTCTCTCTCTCTCTCTCTCTCTCTCGTCTCTCTCATCTGAATACTGAGCACTTGTCACCTTTCTCTTCCTACTCATTTTATTACAATGAAACTTTGATTTGAAGTCAACTGAAAATCTTTATTTTATGTTTATTAAGAAAACTGTCATTTTTTAAAGCAGTGACTGATTTTATTTCTTCATAATGCTGCAGGATTTCAGAGATAGGAGAAAGAGCAAATGGGAAACAGGAATTCTTTGTCGTGAGCTGTACATTGGCTCAGCTGATAAATCCAAAGTGGCTGGGCAGCGGACAAAGCACAAGCTCCAGCTTTTATTCATGTGGTCAAGGCGGTTGGTCTTTGGCATGGAACTTATGGGTGGGCAGAATGAGAACAAAGGCAGTTTCTCAAACTGTGACAGTATTGTATCTTGGCAGCCCTGCTTTGGCATAACAGGAGGTTATGGGAATAGGAGGTCATAAAATTTATGTACAGGAACAAAAGATACTGCTTCAGTAGTAATTGATTGCGTTGTGCTTGGCATGTTCAGGATTGCTGCTTTCTTGAAGCTGTCACCTTCCTTAACTTGTGTGACATCTTTATCTTGTATGTGTTCCCAACTGTACCCTGCTATTTTCTCTATTTGTTCCTCTTCTTCTATCATCACAGCGAAGTAATTCCCAACCTGTCAAATGTCTGATGTGCTGAGTTGGTGTCCGACCCTATATTGAAGAATGGACTAGAGAACAAAGAAAGTTAAGGATAGAAATGGTTTATTGAGAGAGAGATCCTGAGACACAGAAAGGGTCCTTAAAGGGGGTTGACATGAGGCTCTTCATTCAGGAGTATTTCATACAGCAGAATCACAACAGTCATGGGTCCAACTGCAATCAATCTATAGGATAACAACTAACTCCCTTAGCTAATATGGATCCAATCGGAAACTGAGGCACATAGCATGGGTGTATCAACAAACATTTTAACCTAAGCTTATCCCTAACTTCTAAGAAGAAGGAACGAAGCATTCCTGGAAAGGTATGGAAGTATAGGGGCAGAGTGTTTGGTTGTCCATCCATGCTTCTGATGCCTGTCTGGACTCACTGGACCAGTTTATGCTCATTACAGTCATCTCAAGCTGCTCTTTATCTCGAGTGAAGCTCACAGGCCTGGCTTTCACATCTCCATCTTGAAGACTGGCACTCTTCAAATTTTCCTTCTGCTGAAACGTTGATGCATTTCATCTTCTTCCCTGACTCCCATGAGGGCCAGTCCCTCTCTGACTGCCTATTAATGTCACTCTAACATAGCTGTCTCTAACACTACCACCCAATAGGCAAGTGACCCTCAGAGCAGTAGTTTTTGATCCTATGTAATCTCCCACTGCATTGAATTTTCTTTTTCTAGCTTTAATTATATCTAAATGAGAAGAAGATTCTATGTTTTTGCCAGACATTGTGAAGAACAACTTGAACTTCCAACTTCCTATCATGAGATATATACAACACCACCATATGTCACCCAACAGATTTCTAATAATCCCTTTCAGATTTCTTCTTGCTGTACTCTATTTACTGATTTTGTCAAATTCTCAAGGCAGCTAAGGAGATGAGAGCTGATATTAGTTTCTCTTTTCTATCTGCACATGCATTCTGACAGTAAGTCTCACCTACATTAGGTGAGTTTAATCAGTTTAGTGTCATTAGTGTAATTAGTTGAGAATAGTTTGATTTCCATCACCATTGCAAACCTTGTATCATTAGATCTTTGAAAAGTTAGTCCAACAATTTTCTAATGTATCTACCATTTTCTGCTCCCATTCCAGGAAGCAGGTACAGTGCTACCTGATTTATTGTCTTCAAGACAAATTTGTCTTTCAGGAATCTGAAGATTTGTGAAAATCTTTATTATTTCTTTAGCTTTATAAGGTTCAAATTCCTTGGCATCAAAATTTTTAATATGTGTCTTTTTTCATGATAATTTTGCAGTTCTATATTCCATATTTCAACTACTTGGAAGTTTTTGTCATTCTTCTCAAATGTGATATACTGTAAGATCTCTATGTCTTCCTGACCTTGTTTATTCAGTCAGCATCATCGTTTCCACTGAAGTCATACACAATCTTTTTGGCCATCAGAATTAGAAAATATCTGCACATGCAAGACCTTCAATAAATTTTTAAATATGTGAAAAACTTGGATAGTATTTATTTTCCTTTGCATGCTTTATAAGTTGGGGTGTTATGCTTTGTGTATCTCGCAGATAAAATAAAAAAGTTTCATCAAAATTGATTAAATATTTTAGTTAAAATGCATATCTTAGCCTAATGTGGTGAATGTGCTACATAAACACAAGTAAAATGAGAGACAAAACAAAAACAAAACACAAATCTGTGGTGTAATTATTCTGGAGATATTCTTAGTAATTCAAAACAATGAAGCTGAAAAAACTCTTCAAGCATCAGACAGCTTCTCAGAACATGATTTTTCTTTAGTGCATCTCTCAAAATTATCTCCTGAGTTTGTGGCCACTTCATGTTCCTCATTTCTTAAAATGATTCTTTGAACTTTATTTGTAGCACAGAGGTTCACTGAGCATTAGAGAAGGGAAAAAAGCTTTCATCTTCGTCTTTATCCATGTCATAGCCTCATGGTGAAAGTCTTCTTAAAAGGAAGAATATATATATATAATCAGACCCCATAAGATCAAGAGAATAAAACAAGCATTTAATTAACTCTCTCAGACACAACACTGGAAACGCCAGCTCCAATTTTGTTTATCTACTTCCCACCTTTGGGATAAATGCACTTATACCACCTTTGTGTTTTCTGACAGTTTTTTAAAGCACAAAATAACAAATACTATTAAACTGATTTTCAAATGTTTGTATAGCCAGCTCCTCACTTAAAAATAAAGTTGTTTTTGTGACACTGAAAAAGTGCTTTGACTAATTAAAAGACACATAATTACAAAAAGTATCAATTTTGTAGCACATCTAAATATGGTATCACCAGAAAAATTCACAATCTGTGTGGGAGGCTAAAGAAGAAAGATTGCAAGCTGAAGCCCAGCTGAGGAGCTTAGTGATTTAAGGGAAATTGTCTCAAAATTCAAAAATAAAAAGATTAAAAGGTGTAGGGATGTGGTTCAGTATGAAGGCCCTGGACAAAACAAAAAACAAACAAACAAAACCCTCTAAATAGTTTTGAGGATATTTTACTAAAATCAGAGTCTGAAAGAAAACTTCAACTTCAAAAGACAAAGTAGTGTCCTCACGCTGCTCACTACAAAGAGACAACATTAGACAATTGGGCCATCAAAATGGAAACCACACCAAGATTAATGAGAAGACACACAGTTTCTTCTCCTTCACAGCTGGCTTCAGTGGTTCAGTC
The DNA here is from genome assembly GCA_004027295.1 of Dolichotis patagonum. Classification (NCBI taxonomy): domain Eukaryota; kingdom Metazoa; phylum Chordata; class Mammalia; order Rodentia; family Caviidae; genus Dolichotis; species Dolichotis patagonum. The sequence goes on along the minus strand of PVJX010022986.1, from coordinate 6,725 downwards.
TAGTGCCATCTCAAGGATCACACATGGCAGAAAAGCGCACAGGATTTGGTGGTGGTGTTCAGCAGTGTTTCCTTTTATTATAAACAATTGCTAACTTTTGTTCTGTAAAGTACTTACATTGCAATTCAATATTAGAATTTAAACAATTCTAAGTATTCAGACTGTGCTAAATATTTACTGCCAGGAGCCCTGAAACAATGTGTTCAGTGGGTTTGTCCATTTACAAAGTATAAGGTGACCAAGAACCTGGAGGTTATAAAAATTCAGACTTTGTTGTATTCATAATGTAAACATTAATCTTATTCATGAATCTTCCATTGTGATTATCTTGGGAGCTGGCACATATTAGGGGTTCAGACACTTGCTTTTTTACTAACTTGTAGCTGCACAATGTGTATCTAAGGTGGTACATTTAAAATGAGTCCAGATCTCAGATTTAATTACTTCCTTTTAACTCATCAGTATTTCCATAAAGGAGAAGAAATAAAATTTCTTTCTCTAAAGAATAATAAAAAGACAATAAATATTTATGCCAGTTGTTTTCAGCATCTATAAGGTTTCTTATTAATCTCAACAGAAGATTTTACCTTTTCCTCCATTATTAACCATGTTCTAACATTTGCTCCTCCTGAAATGGGTCTGGCACCTTATGTCTTGGTAGGAAATGGCACCATCTCTACACTCTCCCATAGTGACAGGTGACTACCTCACCTTCCCTTCTCTCTACTGCCATCGCCAGCCCTGCCCCCACCAACCTTCATTCCAGCTATGACGGTTTCCCTTTCTGAGTGATAGATACATTGCACATAAATGCCCCAAACTTTCCATACCACGTAACTGATTTGCTTGTTTCTGTGCTCCTCTCTTTTTGCCTTCATTCCAGTTGTGAAAATCTGTCGCTATCTAGCTGGAATGTTGTATAAAGTTTCTCTTTGCATCTTTCCTCTCCCTGTCTGTTCATGTTTCCCTTCCTGACCCCACTCTGCCCTGATTCTCCTCTCTACCCTTCCCTGGCTTAGTTGAGGATTCTGGCCCATCTCCAGGCTCTTGGGGCTCAAGCAAGGAAGGAACAGCCTGGCAGCTTCATCTGAATGTCTAACAGTCATCGAAAAATTAAAACATGTAAGCCTCATTATTGATCTTTTTCCACAAGGTTTCCTATTCCCAGAAAATGACAAATCGAGCCTTTTAATTTCTCAGACCAAAATTTTGACTTCTTTCTCTGTATGCATCAAGCAGGAAAACATGCTGTCCTTACTTTTAAAATGTAGTAACCTAATTAGCTGATGTGCTGCTTTGCCAAAATAACCAGAGTAGCTGTACATCTAATCTTCCTGCTTTGACCTTCGTATATCAGCTCACTGACTCCGTTACTGAAGAAGTCATCAACTTGCGCTGATCTTTGGAGCCAATCCCTCAGATTTTATCCCACCTCACTCTAAGAAGAAACCAAGTGTGCAATGTTCCTGCCCTAGTACTTTTACTGCTAACTCAAGTCACTTTAGGTTTGTTAATATTCTAACTGCTCTACCCTTAGGATTCTTTCATCTCTATCCTTCTTTCCCACAATGTTCTTGGCTCAAGTATCTACACAGCTTATTCATTTCAAATCCCTAAACTCAACTCTGTCTTTCTTAGTATTTGACTTTGTGTTAAATTTGCAATTTACCTCTTTCTCATTTCATGTCTTCCACTTTCTACTTTATTTTTTGCAATTTTTATCTTTGTTACACTATATGTATGTATATGCATATACATGAATAATGTTATAACATATATATATGTATATGTATATATATGCTTGTTATTTTATTGTTTTCTTTGACTAGCAATAAAGGAAGAAACATGAGGATAGTGTTTATTTCTCCTCCTGTTACAAATCTGTCTCTGGCACCTAAAAATTTCACCTGCTCCTAACAAACATTCCAAGAGTGTTCTGGAGATTTGAGAGAACTGCTTAATTTGCAATTATATAGTTTACATGGAAGATCGCTTCACTATGAACATATCTGCCATATATAAGCTGAGTATTACATTGCTACAGAACAGGAAATCCCAGAAGCTACATTATATGTTGTATTAAAAATCCTAAAATAAAAACAGTAATTAAATTTCAAATATACAGTTTTTATTTTTGAATATATAACAGAGCTGAAAATTCTAAAATAAAACTAAAAATTTTATGCATTTCATAATATTTCAATGTATGTGACAATTGAAATAAATATTGAACCCAATAATTATAATCTAGCATGAGCATGAATCCTTTTGAAAGGACATTTGACAATAGTCACAATAACTCTTAAAGTGAATATTTGACCATATTTAAATTCATTTTAAATAAATTAATATTAAATACTTGGAGTGTTCATCATTTTAAAATGTTACATATATTTGTACTTAGTATGACTCAGAGTATAGTACACACTGAGGTTTGTTAGGATTTTTTTAACTCTTCATTTTTTATATGAGGAGAACATATTCTAAAACACAAATGCAATGATTTTTTTTGTTTCTTCCTGAAAAATGTCACTTTAGTGTCACAGTATATAAGTTGGTATTTTGAGGAGAATGTGTATATTCTGAATTTGTTTGCATAGACACATAGAAATATATACCCAATTGCTCTTTCAGGGTTTCCTGGTGCAGCCAGGCTGGTTTGAACTTGTGCCCCTCTGGCCACACCCTCTCCAGTGCTGGGATCCTAGGAGTGTGCCTTCATGCACAGCTTAGCACTGTAATCATTTAAATGTCTTTGACTTTCATTAACTTTAATTGAAGTTTCCATATAGTGTCATATATGTGAAAATAGAAGTATAGAAAATAAATTTCCTAAACATACAACCGATGAAATCAATAGAGTCAAAATGTACAAGTGTATTTATATTATCACTCATTTGATCCTAAGGGCCACCATCAAAGACATCTTAAGACTTTTTTGCTTAAGGAGCTTACATTTTAGTATGTGACATAATACCTAATTTTTTTTCAAGTACTAGTGTTTTCCAGTAAGCATCAAAACATCCTAATCAGCTTTGCCTTTCACTTCATGACTGGTGTTGACAGTGTAACAGTGTAATTGTGTCTTGTGGAGCTAATGAAATACGCTGCTGCTCAGGGTCTGATAGAATGCATTTCTTTAAGGAATGCTTTTTTAAGATCTGTGTTTTACTATGGTGGCTCCAAAACTTATTAAAAGATACATATATCTGCCTCCGTTTTTATGAATTTATGCAAATTTGATAGAAACTAACATAATTAAACTATCTCAACTAAAATAACTTATAAGTGTATAGATGTAATCAATATTAAATAAGTTTGTCCTAACTTTTATAGACTATCACGTCCAATAATCTTAGAAGCCAAGCTTATTTTTTCAAGTATGAATGTACAAAACAGATCATACATATTGAATCTTAAGACAACAAATTTCAACAGTTTGACATTAAACAGTATATGATTAAATTAAAATCAATCATAATTACCTATGCAGTGTTTCCTATTTAGCAATAAACTGACACTCTATGGATTTTTAAATTAAAAATCATAAATTTAAATATATTTTCAATTGAATAATGAAAATATGGCTTATTCAGTGGTAAAATAGAAATTTATATTTTAAAATTCTCCCTTAAGAAAAAATAAGTTGGGAAATCTGATGTAAGCCTATAACTGAGAAGTCAAAGTTAAAAATAACAAATTAAACCAAAATAAACCAGTAGTACAATCATTGGTTTTACTCAGTGCAGTACTAGATGTCTCAATTAGAACAAAAGTGAATGGAAAATAAGTAAAAGATATAACATATGAAAAGAGTCAATAATTTTTAAAAATTCTATGATGACATGATTAGAGAAATATATCACACAACCTTTCATCTACACAGAAACTATTAGAATTATTATTAATTAATATGATTAATTAATAATTATAAGCTATACATAATTATAAATATAATTGTACATTAATAATTATAAATTACTTTATGAAGTCAAATTTCATAAAGAAAATTAAATAAATACTGCATTTATATATTTAAAACAAAATTAGAAATTTTAAGTCAGTAACAACTAAAATTTTAATCAAAATATGAAACAATCAAGAATAAATATAAAAAGAGATATTTAGAACACAAATATTTGAAGCTATAAAACATTCCTGAGAAAAATTAAAAGGACCTAAATAAATGAAAAAACACTCCATGGTCACGGATAAAGATATTTAATATTGTTAAGGTACCAGTTCAAATCAAATAGATCTACAGATTCCTTATTATGTTAATAAAAACTCTAGCAATTTGCTCAATGTAGAAATTGTTAAATTAATGCTAATGTCCATATGGAATTAGAAAAGACAAAATAACCAAGGTAATTTAAAGAAGAGCAAAGTTAGAGAACTTACAACAGATTTCATACAATAATTTTATGGTACTAATGAAAGCAAAGTCAATTAAACCAATGGATCAGAATGGAGAAGCCAGAAAATAATGACCTGATTTACCACAAGACACATTAAAATTTAGTTAGAAAATAAAATTCTTTTCAATTAGCGGCCAAAAACTTTTCTAAATTGGTCAAAAATGTACACTATGTTTAAAAACAGAAAAAACTGTTTTAAACAAAATTCAAAAAAGAACTACCAGTGTTATTGTTCTCATTATGTTATGTACCCCATCAACCAGAAACGAGCTTCTATGTGGAGTTACAGTGAAAGCCCCAGTGAAGGAGTCCCCATAGGGATAATATTTCCTGTGAGAACATCTTCTCCCAAATGTGCAGGGCCCACTGCTGACCCACAGTACTACACCCTTGGTGGATAAATAGGTGTAGTGGAATGAAGAAGTCTATGTGGAACCAGCCTTCTTCTCACAAGCCTTAACGTGGACTTACTGCCTTGAAGCTGTTAGAGGATTCGGATTTCTGGGGAAGATACTGCAGATATATTCTTCTTCTTTATTGTGTATAAAGCTGGATCAGTTAGTTGGAGCATGGTTGCAATTTAGAAGTATTTGAATCTGATTTTTTTTTCATTTTTGAGTATTATTCTTACCAATTTTAAGTTAGCAATTTAGCAGTCAATAGTTTCTATACTGTCTAGTTGCAAATATCACTAAATGAATACTTAAATTTTGTTGTAATAGTTGTACTACAAACATAATTAGATTCATCTGTCTATCCATACAGTTACCTATCACCTACTGCTCTGTTCATGAGAAATTATCTTCACTTCAGTTGCTATATTTAGGTGCTCAGTATCAAAGAACCAGTGCATTATGATATTCTTATAATCTTGTAATAAGAGATCTTGACATCGTCTGACTTCATTTACTTTGAAAAATTGTGCAAAGCCAGATATGGGAGTGTATGCCTGTAATCTTAGCACTCTTGGAGGTTGAGTCAAGACAATCACAAGTTCAAGTCCTGCCTGGTCAGCTTAGTGGCTTAACAAGACCCCCATCTCAAAAAATTAAAAATAAAAAATACAAGGAGCTGGGAATGTAGCTTATTACAGAAGACTTGTTTCAGTGCTCAAATATTTTCTTGCACAGAATCAATGAAATTTACATTGATCCTGGTGAGAAAAGGCCTCTTTTTCTTCAGAATAGCAGTATTAAGAAATGAATGTTAGAACAGGTGATAAACCAGGTGATTATCTTTATCATGATGAGTTCTGATGTAGGATGGCTCTTCTGAGACTTGTTTTAAATATTCTAATTTCAGGTACTGAGGCTCTACTTCTTACTTTGGGAGAAAATAGTAACCTTGGCAAAAACTAGAGGCAAATACAGAGGACCTTACTCCTTCCAAAAATTGAGCAGTGGAAAGGCAGTTACACGGGGAAATATTAAGATCCTGTTACTAAAAATAACACACACAGTGATGCGATGCCTGGATCTGATCGCCAACTTATTCATTAACTGCTAACCACTGGAACAATTATTTATCTGATCTTTGTTTTAGTTTGTTCATGTCTATGTTACTTTGCATAACAGCTAAGTAATAGAGAATTCATATAAAATTTTTAGAACAATTTTGTACAAATGCTAAGGTCTCAGTGCAGTTTTCTTGCACTAATCTGTTGCTTTTTACTTCAACTCTTTGGTAAATTCAAGAGAAGTCAAGATTTAATTGAATTTGTACACTTTTCTTAGTTGTTGGGGACAATGAATTTGTCATATATTTGCATCCTAAACTGAATCTAGATGCCTATTTTTGACTCTAACCCCAAATGTCTTTGGAAACAGTTGTATTTTGCCCTTTTGTGTGTGAATGCAAATATAAGCAAAAGCTGAAATTTAAAATGATTTTCCCTCAGAATCTCTGTCATACTATTGCCAAAGAGCTTGATAACCAGTTGTGGTAATGCTGAGTGGAATGACAGTTGTTTTCAATTGTAGAAATAGACTGAGTTTAGCTCTTAATTCAGTATTCCACAGTATAAAATTTTTCTTTCCATCTTCTAATGGTCTACTGTCTGACTAAAATCTGTCTAATTGCTTATGTTCTTACTGTATTTTATTGTTTTTTAAAGTACTACTCAGGGGGTGGGATAGTCTCTTTTCAATGCTTTCCTTTAGTTCTGAAAGATTTATCTCATTAATTCTTTAATTATTTCCATCTTTTGTCTCTGTCCTCTTTTATGTTGTTCATAATTGACTGATATTAAAATTTTGGCATTTCAGTTTTGTGTCATTACTCTTTTTATCTATTCATCTATTTATCTCT
>PVJX010022985.1:0-29839 GCA_004027295.1 Dolichotis patagonum | reverse complement strand
TATTGGTTTATTGTTGACATGTTATCTTTCTGCTGTTGTGTCTTTAGCTTTCCATTCTGTTTAATTGTCTGCCTTGCTTGGTGTTTTTCTCCCTTGTGTATCTAGAATGTCTTTCAATTCTTTGTAGGGTTGTTTTGGTGTTCATGAAGTTCTTCAACTGTTCTTTTCATGGAAGTATCTTATTTCTCCATCCATTTTGAAGGACAGTTTTGCAGGGTATGTCAGTCTGGGTTGGAAGTGGTTTTCCTTTAGGATCTGAAATACTTCACTCCATGCTATTCTTGACTTCATTGTTTGTGTTGAGAAGTCTGCTGTGTTTCTGATTGGTTTTCCTTTATAGGTGATCTGTCTTTTCTCTCTAACAGCTTTTAGTATTTCATTCTTATGATGGATTTCTGGGATGGTGATTATTTTGTGTCTGTCTATTATGTGTAGTTTTATTTTGGTGATGGCTGTTTGGAGTTCTTTATACTTCATTTATCCAATGTCAGTTTCTCTTCTGATGTTTGGGAAGTTTTCAGCTATTACTTCTGTAAATATACTCTTGTTATCATTTGGGCTGTCCCCATCTTTTTCATTTATCCCTATTAATCTTATGTTATCTTTCTTTGCATCATCTTGCAGGTGTTGAACTGTTATTTCCTGATTCTTTGTTATTTTTAAGAGATCTTTCCTTTCTCGTTCACTGGCTGCAATCTTATCTTCGAGGTCTGAAATTCTATGTTCACTTTCATTGAGGCAGTTTTGGCAGCTTTCAATAGAATTTTTGACTTCCTGTATATCTCTGGGAATGTGCTTTATGTATTCTGTTTGTTTCTTATAGTGTTCATTCAGGGATTCTATCTGTTTGCTTTGTTCCTCTAATTTTTTAGCTGTGTTTTCACTAGATTTGTTCACTATTTCTTTCATTATTTTTATTATTTCTTCTTTTACCTGGGCAAGTACTTCTGATTTGAATTTCTCCATAGCTTCCCCTAGTTACATCTTTATTTCATTTGATATCATTTCAGACATTTCAGCTGTATGGCTTCTTTTTTCTTCTATGTACATGGCTCCTAAGCTTTCTTGGGGTGGGCTGGAGTTTTGAGCCTCCTTTTGGTCTCTCCTTTTGTCATTTTTCTATATTTCCTTGCTTTGAGTTTTTTCCAAAGCTTACTCTGGATCTGTGGCTAGTTACCTCTGGCACCCTCAGTTCCTGGAGCAGTGCTGGCTCACCCACAGGATCTTGGCTCCCTAAATCAAAAAGTGTAAGCTAGGCCTCATGAACTGGGGCCTATGGAATATCGGGCCACAGTCCCATGTCCAAGGGGGTGAGTATGATCTCAACCACTGGGAGTGCTGGTTTTGAGCTCTCCCCAGGCCAGCCCACACTGGGCTGTCAGGCCCCCAGGTTGACCTCCACCTCCTGAACTGAGAGAAGGCCACTGAGTATGTTTCAGTAAGGCGGTGGAACTTCCTGGAGTCAGTCCAGGGTACCAGTAGTTAGCCAGAAGCTCAATTTCCCGGGGCCCAGGTAGGCAACTCTCCACAAGCCAGCCTTGGGGCAGCAGAACTCACCTCGCAGAGTCCTAACTACCCTCTGCAGGCTCTTGGCTCCCTAAATTGTAAGGCGGATGCTGGGCCTGGGGAACTGTAGCCTGAAGAAACTTGGGCCAGAGTCCTTTGTGCTAGGGAGCAGGAAAGATCTCCCTGGAAGTTAGTCCCCCAGCTGGACCTCTGCCTCCTGAACTGAGAGAAGGTTGCTGGGCATGCTGTACTAACGTAGTGGAGCTTCCAGGACTCAGTCCAGTGTACCAGTAGCTAGCCAGAACCTTGATTTCCCAGGGCCCAGCGTCAATCTTGATTATTAATGAAAATTGCAGTATTATTTGTCATGTTTGCATATATTTTCATATATGTTTATAAAGTCATTGTAAAGACATAGTTTCATTATTACTGTAATTAGATTATAAAATGTGTTTGAGACATTATATTGTCTATATAGAAACAGAATAAACAATAACCCTGTGATAAATGTCAGTGAGTTAATTTCTGTTTCTTTTGAATAATGTTACAACTTGATGAGCAGTTTAGTTTATTTGGTAACACATATTTTCTTCATTATTTTTTCAGCAAGGGGATACCTTGCAACAGAGGATGGAGCCGGCTTGGAGATCTGTACCAGCCCACGGTGAGTGCTTGGAATTTAGTCCTCCTGTAGGAGGGGGAGATCAACTGGGCAACATTTTGGAATTGGGCAGGAAATGCCTGAACCTTCAATTGGCTGCTCCTGGCACTGAGAAGATTGGTGGGAACTTCTTGGACTGGGTCCCACTTTTGTGTGGGACTGAAAGCCTAAGGATGAAGTTGCCCTAAAGCTGTCCCGAACTGGTTCCATCTTCATGTCACACACTAAGATGGTGAAGACCATGGTGGGTGGCTGACTTGGAGGGAGGGGCCAGCCTGCACCACCCCTGCTTATACCTCAGTGATCAACAGCACACTAGAGAAAGCAGCAGTCCCTAGCCAGCACACTTGAGAGTAATGATAACCGATACAGAATGGGCCTCGGTGCTCCACTATACACTTGTCTGAAAGAAACCAGAAACATGGCAAAAGAAAGAAACAAAAGAAAATCTCTAGCCTCCAATCCAAATAATATTGGTCCAGGAGAGATAAACACAGAAGACATTGAGGGCAACATACCTGCAATATCAGAAGCAGCATCAGTTGATATAAAGAAATATCTTTGTGATATTATAGAAGAACTCAAAATAGAAGTACTAATATAAGCAAAGCAAGGTATAAGAAAATTAATTTTAAAAATTCCAAGCACCTCTCAAGAAGACACAGATGGAATAATGGAGGAGCACAGAAAGAGGAGAGAAATCTTTGATGGATATAAAAAAATCTAGAATACATAAAACAGATTCAAAGAGATTACCAGGAAATTAAAAACTCCATTGAAGGCTGGCAAAACTGCTGGAAAGAAACTATCAAAACTTGAGGACAGGTTTGCAATGTGTGATCACAAAAGGAAAGATCTCTTAAAAATAACAAGGAACCAGGAAGAAAGAATAGAAAACATGAGTGAAGAAGCAGAGGTAAACACAAATGAAATACAAAGGCTATTCACAGAAATAATTAAGGAAAACTTCCCAAGTGTAAGACAAGGAAAATGATATTCAGATATATGAGGAATACAGAACTCCAGCCAGCTAAAACCAAAACAGATCTACACCCAGGTTTATAATAATCAAGATCCCAGAAATTCACCACAAGAACAGAATATTAAAATCTGTCACAGAGAATCATGACAGCATCATCAAAATCATGACAGACTTCTTGACACAAACCATCAAATCAAGAAGAGCTAGGAGCAAAGTATTCTAAGTCTCAAAATCATGACAGTCTTCTTGACACAAACCGTCAAATCAAGAAGAGCTTGGAGAAAAGTATTCTAAGCCTTGAACGAAACCCAGATTGATGTACCCTGCAAAACTATCTCTCAAAATTAATGGAGAAACAAGAAGCCTCCACAAGAGAGGAACTGGGGAAGTTTGTGACAACCAATCCAACTCTACAAAAAATACTGAAGGACATTCTAGAGAGAGGAAAAAAAATTCCCAGTGTTTCAGGAACAATGGCAGAGAGGCCTCAATGAATGGGACAGACAGTTGAATGAAGGGGAAAAGTAGACAACCAATGGCAGAAAAATAGCATTGCAGTGAAGAGGCAGAGAAAGTTGGCTGTAATCTCTAATATGGATGGCTCAATACACTAACAAAAAGAAACTCAGGCAGAGTAGAAAAGGAGATAAGATTTATCAAGATGCTCTGTATAGGAAATATAATCAAACGGAAAGAGGGTTTATGGACTGAAAGTCAGAAATGAGAAAATAATCTGAGAGAAAAAGGAGTAGCTCACCCAGCAGCTGCAGATATGTTGGAAACACATGACACTTTTGTGCAGAGGAGAAGTATTTAGCCACAAAGAAGGAAAACCTTGAGACTTTAGTAGATAAAGGAATACAACTTAAGATCAAGCTCAGGCATAAAAAGGTTCAGAACCACTTAGGTAAATAGCAGGTTGCCTCCCTAATCTAAAATTAAAGTTAGTGGAATTCAGAATGTACAATGCACCCTGTGAAAGTGAAGGGGGAGGAACTGTCTAAAAAGGAAAGGCAGAGGAGTTTGTTAATGTTGTATCAGGATTCAAAACCCACGGTGTTCGCATCACTCTGTTTAGTTTGGTTATATTCTGTTCCAGTCTGTTTACTTGTACTTGATAGGAGGGCACAGACAGCTATTCCAAAAATAGCAGGATATATAATGGTAACCATTTTTAATTTCCTATTAACTTAATCTGAAACCCTGTATTACTTACACTATCTTATTATGACTGATCTGATTTTAATCTGGTTTGTTAGATTGCTGTCTTGTCTTGACTGATTTTATTTGAATCTGTTACGTTTGATAGTATCAAGTCTGAAGATGATAAGATTCACTAGAATGCTCATTCTGGTTTGACTATTACCTGCTTTTGAAGTCCTATAATGTCTCCAAAGTTTTGTTTTTATTGATATTGTTCTATACTGCTATGTTCAATTTTACTATTCTTGATGATATAGACAATACTATTGAAAATAACAATAGACATAATAGCAACCATTATAGATCACCCTGTATTGTGCTTTTAATCATGTGCTATGTCCATCCTTTTGTTTTGAATGACCCTGTTTTGTCTTCTTTCTCATTTGGTTTTATTCTTTTCAAAATAAAAAAATAAACGTAATACTAATCTCTCTGAAATTGACTGTTTTAAAATTCTAAGAGAAGTTATGAAGTATAATTGCTTGTCTGTTTTTAGCTTACTTCATTTAGCACAATATCTTCCAGAGCCATCTGTGTTGTGACTGGCAGTGTTTTTTCCTTTGCAAGATCTTCCCATTGTCATCAGTTCATTGTCCAGTGGAATATTTAGCATTTTTTCCTGTATCTTGCCTACTATAAATAATGTTGTCATGTTCCAAACAGACATGGAAATTTAGATGATATATCAACATATTTTGATCAGACATGATTTTGATTACTTTGGATAAGTCATAATGAGATTGCTGGATAAAATGAAAGTCTTATTTTTCATTTCTTCAATATCTTGCATTCTGTTTTACACAATGGATGTACCAGTCTATGTACATATCACTAATGGACAAGGTTATGTTTTCTGTACTACTTTGCCGACATTTGCTATTTTGACTTTTTGTTAATAGTAATCCTTAACATATGTAAGGTGTTATTTCATGGTGGATTTCATTGGTACTTCTCTGATGATTAGTAATATTGAACAGTTTTATCTGCTTGTTAGACATTTGTATATATATTTTAGAGATGTCTGTTTTGACCTTTTGCTCATTCTATAGAGTTATTTATTTTACTACTGATTTGTAGAAGTTCCTTGCAATTCTCATCTATTTTGGATATTAACCCCTGTACTGATGAACTTTCTGTTGGTAGGACAAAATATCTAACATATATAACTTTTAAAAGGTAAAGTTTATTTGCACAAGATTTTATGGTATACTGGCTCTGGTAGCAAGGCAATGAGGAAATTTTCTCAAATTGTGGTAGCCAAAAGGAAGAGATGAGAGAGAGAGAGAGAGAGAGAGAGAGAGAGGGAATTTTCTTTATTTTGAATAATTAAGTGTATTGGTACATTTCAGATATGCATAATGAGCCTTTCCGGTTATACCCCCGTATTCTATTTCCTCTAAACAGTCCCCACCTTCTAACACCACATTTCTCTGTGAGATTATTAATGAAATAATCAATTCATGCAGTTAATGATCCCATGATCTAATCAACTTTCAATAGCCCCATATATAAGTATATGAGTCTTTTGGATGATATTTTTGATTAAAATCATTCTGATTTCTTATTGATTTTATGGTTTACCAATATTTGTTTGTCAACCTGATCGGTTTCTTTTACTATGCAGAACAAAAATTTAATTTGATGAAATTTGACTGTTATAACTTTGTTAGCTCTGCATGGTTTCATGACTGAAAGTAACCAGTAACCCTCAGTTTTCTTCTTAATTTGTAGAACACATAGTTGCAAATTAAATACAATATTGTTATTTATAAAACATTTTTCTTTGATTATTCTCTCCAATACTCACACTATCTTATCATTAATTATTTTCATTAGATTTAATTTTCCCTTGATAAGTTTTCTTGCTATGTATATATATACCTGTACACATTGCAATTTTTTAGATACACTGAAGAAAACCCAATTCTGAGACATATCCCTTCTACCATCATTTCTAAAAATATATTTTGAGAATGTTTCATAGACTCTGTATAAAAATCTTACTCTTTTTGTACGATTATGGAGTGTACAGTTTCAGAAACTTAGTCTACTACATTTAAGTTGATCATTGTTATTATGGTTTGTGTTTGGATTGTCCCCCCAAGCGTCATGCAGTCATGGATGTGGCTGAGTCTGGCATTCATGATTGGTTCACTGTCTGGCTCTGGGATTAGTGGTGTGAGTGCTGCACCTGCTCAGCAGTGGAGCCGGCATGCAGTGTAAGGGCAGGAAAGAGATGTGCTTTGCTCCCTCCTTTGTCTTGTTTCCTATTGATATTGCAGTGGCAATGAACTGGTGCCCCGCCATGCCATTCTGTCTTGGAGCCAGCTGAGTATGGACTGAACCCAAAAACTGTAAGAAATAAACCTTCCCTCCCTGTACATTGCATATAAAGTATTTTTTCTAAACAAGAGAAAAAAGTAACCAAGACAGTTATCCAAGGATGTGAGGTTTGTGTTCAATCTTTTATAATTTCATAAATCAATTAAAATGCAATAAGAGACAAATGCTTGTCTTATTTCTTATATCAGCAGTTTAGCTAAACTTCAGAAGCTGCTGTGCTTAGTTGCAAAGGCGCCAAATATTTTATCTGTCGACATTTTCACATGCACTTTCCTCGCAAAGGAATAATGTTTTCCTGCTATGTACTGTGAGCTTTATGTAAGTCTCAGTTCAGAGTCTTTAATGTAAAGAGAAATTACTTTCTCTTTCATATCTGCCTTGCTACATTTTATTCATCATTCAAGTCACATATTGAACTCCAGCTTTTCCATATATTGTTGCATAAACAATTCATCTACTATAGCTTTCTTTCAGTATTGAAACTGCATAACAGGATTACTCCTCTTGGAACATAATCAACAACTATCTTTTAGTTTTATTGTGATGTGGCATATGTCACTAATATACTATTACAGTGAAATATTACATTCCTCCAGGCAGAAAACATCACATTTTTCTATATTTCTCATAACTCTATCATTGCACTGATTGCAAAATAAATATGCAATAAAGGTACTTACCGAATTGAATTAAATCAAATTGAATTGATTCTCCTAGATCAACAGCATCTTCTAAGGCATGATATAAAGTTTTTCAATGTTGAGAAAACATATTTTCTGATCCAGGATACAGAGCAATTTTTTTTAAAAAGTTAGCTTCAAAATATATCTTACATAACAAAGAAATACAGTGGATCTGTAAACAGAGAAGTGGATTACAACACAGCCGAAGGTAAATATTCTGATATGAAATTGTTGGCCTTACTTTGCATTGATGATATGAAAAATAAACATGTATTTTAAAAAGTCCCTGGGAAATATGACATTATACAGAATTTCCCATTAATCAGAATTAATATCTAATAACAGTTGAAAAAGAGAAGATTTTTGATTAGGAGATCTAGAACTTCATTGGAGGTGAGGTTCAAACTCATGACCTCATGCTTGCCAGGGCGGGTGCTTATACCACTAAGCAAATTTCTAGCCCAGCATTGCAGTTTGTGCTTTCTGGTTTTATTGTAATATTGAGTAAATCATCTAACTTCATAGCAACAAAAGTAATATTGAGTAAATCATCTAACTTCATAGCAACAAAAGTGGTGATAATGAATCCTATACTCTTGACAAAGTGATTGAATATTACAAGATATGAAAATGTTTTACTATGTACCACCTGATTGAAATAGTTCAAATCAAGCATGAAGATCAGTAGAAGTGAAATAGTTGGTGGAAGTTTTGGAAGTTGAACTGAGTATCTTTATTTCAAGTCCAGGTTTACTTCTCCAAGCCTTCAGGACTTCATTTTGCTTTTCTCTAAGACCTAACATTGATACGTTATCTTTGCACTACTTTCCATCATTAAATGAGGTAAACTTGAAACCCATATCTGATTATTTTGGACTTTTATGCTTTATTTTCATGTTGAATTAGCATTGTATCTTGCTGTTTGATCTGCTCAGTATGGATTGTTTTCTATTAGAACTTGAGTACACCCTACTGCTTCACTGAAAAAGCAACAAAAATGATCAGACTGTCAATCCTAAAGTGAAAAGTTCTTTACTTCATAAATTATTCTTGGACTCAAAGGGTTCTTCCAAATAACACTGTTTCTATTATGTTTTAAAAAACAAAAGTAGAATTCCCAAGCCCCTTAGACTTCCAAGTCTCCATTGTCAGTTCCCAAAGTAACTAGAAAACCTGCCAAATATGACCTTCTTTTAACAACGTATCTTTCTTTTTTTCCAGAGGAAAACTGTAAAGATCAAGTCACAGTTTCACATAGTACCTAATTAAACAAGTGTAAGAAAGCAGAGAAAGGTCAGCTTGTCAAAAATCATTGCTGTATCTTTACTGGATTGTATTTAAAGACTGATTGCAGAAAAAAAACTCAATAAGGTATATGAGACTAGAATAAAATGTGAACTCAAGGGACACACTTCTGCCTGGTACATAAAAAAGATTTCAAGATAAAAACCTAGCAAACAAATCAAGTGGAAGGAAAAGGAAAGGATATGTGGTGAGTAAAACAAACAGCTAATATTAATATGGAGAGAAATTCTAAAGGTGGAACTTAAAGAAAAAATAGCAAATTTACCGATGACAGATAATTTACTTCAATTTTCTCTGCTTAAATCAAGGAGTTAAAAGAATAGTTTTGTAAGGGATAGTTCAAGAAGAGTCAATTGTAATTACATGACAAGGAGAAAGCATAATATTAAGGAAATTAAAAATTTTAAATCAATGAAGCATATTTCATCTTCTGTGGAGAGTATTTTTAAATGACTATTCAGTTTTCTGTGTTACATGCTGTTTATTTGAGAGACATCCAAGACATCTCATTTTTGTCCTAGATAATGTCAATATCAAAGTAAACCAGCAAGATCTCTAAAGGGCTCATACCAAATCATCAAGGTGCACATGCAGTCTTCCAAATTAGCAATTTTTGCCCTGTGAAAGAAACATGTGGAAGCACTAATTTATTCTCAAGTCTACTTTGTTTTCTAAAATACTGTAGTAATATACCCAATGGGAAATTGTATGGGATACTAATTAGCATATGAGTGTAATTTTCAGCTGAATAAAATTTGATCTATTTTCCATATATGTCTGATATCTCTGAGGACATTGTGTAAATTGAAGAATAGACTGGCCGGCCCCTGGGAATGAACTGCCTTTGTTTTCATAAATGATTCAAAGTGTATATTTCAGTTGTTAAGCAGAATTATCTGTTCTAGGCAGGAAATATATAAAATGTTCTATAGCAAGTAGATGCATCTGTGTATGTACCTGTGTGTTTGTGTATATATTGCAATCATGTCTCAAGACATGATTTAAATATTTATAAATAAGTCATAATTGAATCTATAACTTGCAAGAGCAAGAGTACATTTTTGTCACTGTGACAGATGAGAAATCAACCTTTTCCTTACACCCTCAGAGTGGCATGGACACCATCTTGCCATAAACAACTAACAACACATTTAAATAGTGCACCGTTGCAAGTATAATTGCAATTTGTTATAATTTCTGCTTAAATTCTTCCCTGACACAGTTGATTTATTTTGCAAATCAGTGCATCTAGAGAATGCACTGTGTCGCATTATAAGCCTTTGATATAGAACCTTTGTTTTATTAACAGGGAAAATAATTAGCTTTTGGTTAAGCTCGAGCTGCGATGTCGGGCGCTATCCGTGGTGCTGAAAGAAGTTATTAGCGCTGAGCTAATGAAGGCTCTCAGCCAGGCTCTGCCACCTTACTAATTTGTCTCTTTGGGATTTTAGTGAAATTAAAAATAAGATAAGCACAAAATGGGATGGATTTCTTAGAAGAACACTGTAAATTTATTGAGAGACTCTATCTAGAAACTGGTGAAGCCAAATTTAAAGAAGTATTTCTTCTACCAAATAATTTGCCATTAAACACTATTTCTGTTACTGTGGGTGATGAACCCATTTAAAAATATTTTAATTAACATTTGTATACGTTTCAATATATGGAATTTCAAACCTTTGTTAGAAATTATCTGCAAGTTGAATGTCAGAATGGGTCTTGTGTTAAATAAGAGTCTAATTTCTGTGTATACTCTTTGAGACTACAAAGTTGATTTGTATTATGAACAAATATTATGTGAGAAGTATAGTTATACACGTGATAGTTGGTTTTTAAACAATCGTTATTCATTGAGTAACCCGTACTTTTCTGTCTGTAGCTTCAGAAATTGTCTAAATAAATCTAATAAGTGAACGCTTCATAGTTCCTTTCACTTGGTACTGTGGAACTTATTTGCATTACAACCAATAGTATTTAAACTTGATGCTGGTGAGGAGGGGCATTTAGACTCAGTCCTAAACAAAATCATCACCAGCTGGTTTAGTTATACTTTTATTAGGTTATAAAATAGCACTCAGGTACACTACAGTAATCACAAAGCTGTGATGCTGGGAAAAATAATAACGTTAAATTGACCTTTGTGAATAACAAGTGAGGTTCCATTTCGCTTCATTTCTGTTCATTTTAAAATGAGCATTAGCTTTTCTGGCACATAATTTTTCATTGTTTGCTGAACACAGCTCTATTATAATGATTCAGTGTCTTTAATATTAGTGATTATGGTCCATTTCAATTACACACTGTGTTATATAGTTTGTTGCATTACTCTCTGTATCCTTGCTATTTGAGTCTGCTGGAAGGAATTCAGTATAGCAATGGTGTGAGAATATGGGGTTCTTTGAGTGGAAAACCTATACAGATTTATAAAATAAAATGATATTATCAAATGAAGTTTCATACAAAAGTGAGAATTCCAAAATTAGAAAATAACAAGATGGAAGAAAGTTATCTTTGTATGTCATTCATCACTTACACCTTATTTTTTAAACATATAAATGGACATATATGATATAGATGTATATATACATATATAGAATAATATTTATGCAGAGATATATGGATACACATGGAAATATGTTTTCGCAGTAATAAATTTTTCAAACTATAATATAGGCTCTTCAAAGTCTATGTTTGATAAATGTATATTCTCATAAAACCACTGTATCAATCAATATTTAATCATTTTACAATAGTTTTTTCCTTTTCCAGTACATCTTTCTCACTGCTAACTTATAGAAATATTTTTAAAATTGTATTTAAAGAGAAAAAAACCAGCAAAGCAGAAAAAATACAGAATTTCCAAAAAAAAAAAACCCCAGTAAAATCATTAGTTAATAAATTACATATTGTTCTTTTAAAAATAGTTGTTCAAGTTACAAAATTAAAGCATATGAAGTAGATATTCAAACAGTGAAACTGCGAACAGTTCTGTTCAATGATCCCCAAAAACTTAGTGATATTCTTATCAATCCTACACATTTAAACATACATGAAGTTATATCATTTAGAGCACTTTCTTTTCCTCTCTTTTTTACAATAGCAATTACACATTTTAGGTTTTATTACTCCTAGAGTTCTTATTAAATTTTAGAAAGAATAGCTAGAGACACAATGTGATATTTATAAACATGATTCATATTTATTTCACTTATTAGGGTAGTCTAAAGTTGTCTCCATTTACCTATGAAGGCCTCAAGATCATCCTTTTTTAGCTGAGTATAAAAATACCACATCTTCTTCATCTACTTTGCAGTTAATGGCCATTATGGCTGTTTCCAATATTTAGCTATTGCAAATTGTGTTGCTATGAACATGGGTGCACATATATCACTGTGATATGAACTTTTCCGTTTTTCTGGGAAAATGTCCAAGAGGGGAATAGCTGGATTGAATGGCACTTCCAATCCTAGTCTTCTGAGAATTCTGCATATTAATTTCCATAGTGGTTGCACCAGTCTACACTGCCACCAACAATGGAGCAGTGTTGTTTTTTCCTTGTAGCCTCGCCAACAATTATTATCAGTTGATTTCTTGATGGCAGCTATTCTTTCCAGACTGATATGAAATCACAGTGCTGTTTTAATTTGCATTTCTCAAATGACAAGTGATGGTGAACATTTCTTCATGGATTTATTTGCCATTTGTATGTCTTCATCTGAGAACTGTGTGTTAATCTCAGATGCCCGATTTGTAGAGGGTCTTTGAATTTAGGGGCTTGATGTCTTTCAATTCTTCCCTTTGTCTGAGGCATTGCTTACTAAAATTCTTTCCCACTCTGTGGGCTTTCTTTTCACTCTGTTGATAATTTCTTTTCAAATGCAGAAACTTTTCAATAACATGAGATCCCAGTTGTTGATATTTTGAAGTGTTTCCCATGCAGTTTACATTTTGTTAATGAATTCTCTGCCTACCCTTCTGTCTCTAAGACTTCTACCTACCTTGTCTTCCAGTAGATTTAGTGTTTCTATTTTAATTCTTAGGCTTTTGATCCACTTAGACTTTAGTTTTGTGCATGGTGATAGGCATGGAACTAGTTTCAGTCCTCAGCATGTGGAGAGCCAATTTTTCCAAAACCATTTATTAAAGAGGCTATTCTTCCCCTGTACATGTTTAACCCATTTGTCAAATATTAGGTTGTTGAGTGTCTTTGTAGTTGTGTTTGCATTTCAAATCTATTCCACTGATCCTCAAGTCTATTTTTTGCCAGAACCATGCAGATTTTATCACTGTGGCTTTGTATTATAGTTTGAAGTCAGGAATTGAGATGCCTCCTGTCTTGCCTTTGTTGCCCAGAATAACCTTTGCTATTCTAGGTTTCTTCTGTTTCTAAATGAATTTTAGAAGGGCTTTCTCTAGATCTCTGAAGTTTGTTAATGGTATTTTAATTGGGATTGCATTAAGTTTGTATAACAGCTTGGTAGTATTGCCATTTTCTCAGTGTTGGTTCTTCCTAGCCAAGAGCAAGGAATATCCTTCCATTTTCTAATATTCTCTTCAATCTCCTTTTTTAGTGTAGCATAATTTTCAGAATGTAGGTCTTTTACATTCTTAGCTAGGTTGATTCCTAAATATTTTGTTTTTTTTTAGATGTTATTTTGAAGGGTAATATTTCCATAATTTCTCTCTGGATGAGTTTCTTGTTTGTGTATAGGAATGCTATTGATTTTTGAACGTTGACTTTGTATCCAGCTACACTGCTGATTTTGTTTATTACTTCTAGTAGTCTTTTACTGGAGCTTTTTGGGTCTTCTATATAGAATATCATGTCATCGGCAAATAGTGATATTTTAACTTCTTCCTTTCCTAACCATATTCCTTTTATTTCTCTCTCTGGTCTGATTTCCCTGACTAGTGTTTCCAGAACTATATTGAATAGGAGCAGTGATAGTCGACATCCTTGTTTTGTTCCTGATTTTAAAGTGAAAGCTTTTAGTTTTTTGTCCATTTAGTATAATATTGGCTGTTTGTTTGTCATAGATGGCCTTTATAAGGCTGAGGTAGACACCATGTATTCCAAGTTTCTAAAGGTTTTTTTTTTTTTAATCAGGAACATGTGTTGCACTTTATTGAAAGCTTTTTCGTGCATCTATTGAGTTGACCATGTGGGTTTTGCTTTTGGCTCTGTTGATGTGGTGTATCACATGCATTGATTTGCGTAAGTTGAACCATCCATGAACTACTGGAATGAAACCCCAATTGGTTGTAATGTACAATCTTCTTGATGATTTGCTGCATTTTATTTGCCAGTATTTTATTGAGAATCTTTGAATCAATGTTCATTAGTGAGACTGGCCTACATTTCTCCTTTTTGGTTGGGTCTTTCTGTTTTTGTTATCAAATTAATACTTGCCTCCAGGAATGGCTTATGAAGGATTGCTTCTTTTTCATTTCATTGAAGAGTTTAAGGAGTACTGACATCAAATCTTCTCTAAAGTTCTTGTAGAATTCAGCCATGAATCTATCAGGAACTGGGATTTTCTTCATTGGTAAGTTTTAAATTATGTTTTCAATTTCAATAGCTGATATTGTGTTATTCAAAATTGCTATATCTTCTTGGTTGCACTTTGGTAATTCATATGTTTCTAGAAATCTGTCCATTTCCTCTGTGTTTTCTACTCTATGTGAGTAGAGATTTTCAAAGTCGACTTACATGATCATTTGAATTTATTTGGGATCTGTAGTAATTTTCCTCTTTTTAGTTGTTATTATGTGAATTTTGTTTTTGTCTCTCTTTTCCTTTATTAGGTTATCTAGAGGTTTGTCAGTTTTGTATATTCTCTCAAAACAGCTTTTTGATTCAATAATTCTTTGTATTTTTTTAGTTGCACTTGCTTTGATTTCTGCTCTAACCTTTACAATTTCCTCTGTTCTATGAGCTTTAGGTTTAACTTGCTCTTCTTTTTCTAGAAGCTTGAAAATCTTTACAATTTCCTCTCTTCTATGAGCTTTGGGTTTAATTTTCTCTTCTTTTTCTATAAGATTGAGATGAAGCATTAGGTTGTTTATTTGTGTACATTCTGTTTTCTTAATATGACAATTTATTGCTATACATTTCCCTCTTAAGATCACTTTCATTGCATCCCACAGATTACAGTTTGTTGTGTCTGCATTTTTGTTGAATTGTAGATATTACTTTATTTCTTCTTTAATTTTATTTGTACCCCCAGTTTGTTAAAAAGGTTGTTATTTAATTTCCATGTATTTATGCAAGTTTTGCAACTTCTTTTGCCATTAATTTCCAGTTTCAGTGAGCTATGGTCAGAGATTACACTTGGGATTGTTTCAATACCTTTGCATTTACTTAATAATGTTTTATGTGATAATACACAGTCTATTTGGAGAATGTCCCATGCGCGGCTGAGAAGAGTGTGTATTCTGATGTGGGTGGGTGGAACACTCTGTAAACATCTACTAAGTCCAATTGCTCACAGGTATTGTTCAGTTGTATTATTTCTTTGCTGACTTTTTGTCTAGTTCATCTCTGTCTTTGCAACAGTGGGGCGTTAAGGTCTCCTATTACACTTGTGTTCTTGGGAGCTTGGTTTTTCATGTCCATTAGTATTTGTCTTATATAGTTGGGTGCTCTTGTATTTGGTGCATATATATTTATTGTTGTTAGTTCTTCCTCTTGAATTTTTCCACTTATGGGTATGTAGTGAACTTCTTCGTCTCTTTTAATCATTTTAGGTTTGAAGTTCATTTTGTCTGCAAATAGAATAGTTGCTTCTGCTTTTTTTCTGGGTTCCTGTTGCATGGAATACTGTTTTCCATCCTTTGACTTTTAACCTATGAGTTTCCTTTTGGGCCAAATGTGTTGCTTGTATACAGCATTTTGTAGGATCATGTTTCTTGATCCATTCTGTCAACCTTTTTCTTTTGATCAGTGAATTGAGGCCATTAACATTTATGGATATCACTGACATGCACTGGCTTGACTTCACCACTTTATGTTCCAGTTGTTTGCTTTTTGCTTTTCCTCCTTGTTCAATTGCTTGTCCTACCTTGTGGTTTCTTTCTGTTGTTGTTCTGAATATTGTGATCATTTTATGTCTATCTATCTAGTGTGTCTTTCAATACTCTTTTCTAGGGTTGGTTTGGTGAATTTCTTCAGTTGTTCTTTGTCATGGAAGTATCTTGTTTCTCCATTCAAGTTGAATGAAAGTTTTGCTGCGTATATCAGTCAGGGTTGAAAGTTGTTTTCTGTTTGGGCTTGAAATATCTCACCCCAAGCATTACTTGACTTGAAGATTTGTACTGAAAAGTCTGCTGTGATTCTAATGGGCTTTCCTTGATAGGTGAGTGTATCTTTTCTCTAGCACCTTTTTGTATTCTGTTTTGTATGTTGTAGTTCTGTATCTTAATTATTATATGTGTGCATGTAGATTTATGTTGCTTGTGATTCTGTGGCATTCTAAATGCCTCACTTATCTGCATATTAGATTTTTTCCCCATGTTTTGGAAATTTTCTGCTATTACTTCTGTGAATATTTTAGTTTTGTCATTTCCATTGACTCCTGCATCTTCACTGATACCTATTAATCTTGTAGTTTCTCTTAGAATCATCTTGAAGCTGCTGGATTGTCATTTCATACTGCTTTGTTATTTTTAAAAGTTCTATCCTTTCATTATTGCTAATTGCAAACCTGTCCTCAAGGTCCAAAATCCTATCTTCAGCTTCATTTAAATTGATTTTCCAGTTTTGAATAGAATTTTTTGTTTCTTGGATGTCTCTTTGAGTTTGTTTCATGAATTCTGCTTATTTTCTATATTGTTCATTCAAGGTTTCAATCAGTTTCCCATGCTCCTCTACTTTTTTCTCTATTTCTTCTTTAGCTAAGCTGATCAACTCTTTTTCTAAGGTTGTTATTTCTGTCTTTACATGAGAGATTACTTACAATTTGATTTCCTCAATAGCCTCATGGAACATTTTTTTAAAATTTCACTTACTATCTTTTCAGAGATTTCCATTGTGTTACATTTGAAGTCTTTTATTTCAATGTCTCCTGTACTTGTTCCTGGTGGACTAGATGTTTGAGATTGCATTTTGCTTTTTCATTTTGCCATTTTCCCCTTTTGGGTTAATATTTGTTCCTTCAATCCCAGTAGTGTCAACTGTTGGTAGTGTGTATCTTTGGGTCCTACTGTAAGGTTGATGTTTGTCCAGTTGCTCTGTCCCACAATGAAGAGATGGGCCAGTCACCTGAATTCCCCCTGCAGGGCCTGTTGGGTGAGTCTTATATCCTTCCTGGGCTTGACAAGCCTAGTAATATTGATGTAGATCAACTTTTAGTTCCTGCTGTTACTTTATCTTCAGGTTATTCCAGGTCATGAAATCTCCCTGTCTATAGTGTTTGGGTTGGCTGAGGCCCTACTGTGTCCCTATTGTGTGCCTGTGTGTCTCATAATCCCTTTTGATTTTCTTCAAGTTGGGGGAGTCCTTCTCTACACACTTCTTACTATGCCTGATATTCTCTGTGTGCAGGAATGAGTCACTCACACTCTTGCCAGACTCACCAAGGTCTTACAGTTAGTTGGAGGGAACTTTACTACTGGCCCTATTTACCCACTGTACACCTTTATTGTGGGGGAATACTCACTGATGAGAGAGAGAAATAAGAAAAAACCCAGCCCCAAACCCTGGGAGTATTGATCAAGGAGAGGTAAATGCAAAAGAGATTGAGGGCAGAACACATGCAACATCAAACACAGCATCAGTGGACATAAAATGATATCTTCAGGACCTCGTAAATGAGATCAAAACTGAAATATTAATTCAAATTAAACAAGAGATAAGTAGATTAATAAAAGAAAGGCTGGGCATCTTTTAAGAAGATACAGGCAGAAGAATGGAGGAACACAAAAGGAGAGAAATGTTCAGTGAAGAATGTAAAGCAAGCCTAGAATTTATGAAGCAGATTCAAAGAGATTACCAGGAAACTAAAGACTCCATAGAAAGTTGGCAAAACTGCTTGAAAGAAATCAAAGATAGACTATCAAAAATTGAGCACAGACTTGCAATGTGTGATCATGAAAGGGAAGATCTTTTCTTACATTTTCTTATACTGGGGATCTATGATAAGAGTTAAAACCGTTGTAGTAGTCTGTATTTAGAGGAACACTGTTCAGTTCACTATTAAATATTATCTTAGTTTGAGGCTTTTGAAAATACAATTTATACATTTAAGAAATTTTGTGTGCATTAAACTGTTGCTCAGTTTTTCT
Source organism: Dolichotis patagonum (assembly GCA_004027295.1). Taxonomy (NCBI): domain Eukaryota; kingdom Metazoa; phylum Chordata; class Mammalia; order Rodentia; family Caviidae; genus Dolichotis; species Dolichotis patagonum. The sequence continues at coordinate 11,874 of PVJX010022985.1, read as the reverse complement.
AATTAATGAAATCGATTTTTATTGAACCAGTTTCTGAATCTCTCAAGAAGTCTGGATGATTTTTGCCTGTGCCATTAATGTGAGAAAATATATCAAATGATTTAAAATAATAATCCAAACCTGAGATTTCTAGGTAAACCATATTTCATTATGTTATTTCTTCATTTTTATGGACTGCAAGTATTTTAGTTGCTAACGTTTCGGAAATTATTCTCCATCTTTTTTTGGAATAAATTGTTTTATAGATTTCTTATAACACCTTAGGGAGACCTTCCTTTTTCTGGACTCTTAAAACAATGAAAAAGATACTCTTTTTCATTCTTTTACTCATACAGTTTGTTTAAGAAAGATCTTATTTCTCCTTAACTTTTTGAGTTTCATTCATGTAATTATGAAGGTATCATAGCTCATTTTGAGAATATTTAAGTAGAACATTGATTTTAATAATTGTCTCATTCATAATTACTAATTTTTATTTTTTTTAAATTTAGTAATTTGTGTATCTCTTAAATTGATTCCATGTTTTACATAAATTATCAAATTTTTGACATAAAATTATTCAGAGTTTACATTGCTTTTGAAATATAAATGCCAATATTGAAATTTTTCTTTAATTTTAAATGTCTGAAGTTATTTTTATTGATGATCATGTTATTCATGAGTGTTTCTGTCTCATTTTAAAGACATTTTCAAAAACAAATTAGCTGATATTGGGTTTTTTTCTAATTTTGAGTTGTATTTGTTTTAGTCATTTTCACTTTTAACCTTTTAAAATTCCTTATGTAATTTATACACATTGGTTCCTTTTTCTACTTTCTTTTACTTAATGCTGCTATGATTGGGATGGACATTCCCTAAAGTACATATGTGAGAACTTTGTCCAGAGAGTAATGGTATTGGCAGATACAATGGACTTTTATGCATTGAGAAGTCATGGATGATTTTTTTTTTTCTCCTGGAAATCCAACTCAAGGCCTTATGTTTATGAGGCAGGCACTGGGCTGCTTAGCTACATCCTCAGCCCCTTCATGGGACATCTTTAGACCATAGTGGGCATGCTCATAATGGGATGTGGTATCCCAGTCTCTAAACCTGTTTTTTTTAATATGAAAAACGAAAACAAAATTTGATAACAAAATAATAGAAGAATAACAATAGTCTATCCATTGAATAATGTTATCTTTAAAGTTTTTACTCAGAATACAAGATATAGGCATAAAGAATTCTCCAAATGATATTATCACAAAATTTTCTTTTCAATGAACTAAGAGAAATTAGTAATGCAACTATCTTTGTTACCCCCCCCTTTCCCTTCCTTCCTTTCCCCTTTTCCTGACTGTAGGTTCTTTTTGCATTTGAACAATTTCTTCCCATTTCACAATAACTACTGTGTATTTTGGATTGTACTTACTCTTTTAGTTTCTCACACCAGCAAGACTATGTGATTTTTAACATCTGTTTCTTACCTTATTGAATTAGTCAAATTTCCTATTGCTGAGATCTAATAACTGACAACCATTCAAGAGAAGAGCGGTTTAATTTGGTTTATGATTTCAGGGGACTCAGTCCAAAATCATTTGGCTACAAGGAAGGAATATGATGGCAGAAAGGTATAGCAGAGCAAAGATACTTTGTTTTTGGTGGTAGAGAAGCCAAGCAAGAGAACAGTGAAAGGGCCCAGGACAGATGTAGACGTCATAACTACACCTCCATGATCAACCCCAAAGCACCCAGAAGTGTGCTTCACTAAAACTCTGGGTGGCTTTCAAGCCAGTCATGTTGACAGTCCACCTCAACTGTCTCATTTATGATGCGAGCAGTCACAGATGAAATGCTCCCCTGTAGAGGCCTGAGATAATAGAGATTCCTCTCTTAGACTTCAGCTTCCAGAATTATGAGTCTAAATGAACGTCTCCCCCAGTAAGTCAACATCAGATATGTCAGTGTAGTGATGCAAATTTGACAAATATTTTAAATGTTATTTTCCAATTCAAGTATTTAAAAGTACATATTTTATTCTGTTTTGCACTATCTACACTTCAACCATTTTATGTAATGTGTTTTATTTACTTTCATCTCAAAATGTTTTTCAATTTCATCTGTGCTTTCTTTTTTGAACATGAGTTGTATAGAATTATGTATTTACTACCCATAAATTTGGGAAATTTTTTGGATTTTTTGTCGATGATTACTTTTGATGATTTTTTGTTGGTGATTATTTAAAACAATTATTGACATAGTATAAACTTCATATAATTTCAACTTTCTAAATATACAGAGCTTTGGTTCATGTGTCAACATACAACTAATTTACTTCTATGATTCCATTTATGCAGGCAAGAAAACATACATTCCATAATTAACAGGCAAAGTTCATTGTTAATTAAATCAACATGTTATACAGAATTATATATGTAAATATATTTTTGCTAATTTTAAACATAGTGTACCATCAATTTCTAAGAAAATATATCTGAAAATACAGCTGAACATTTTCTCTTTTCTTCCTTTAGTTTTGTCCATTTTTGTTCATGATTTCTAGAACATTATTGTTAGTTGAATTCTTATGATCTCTTGATAAAATATCTATACAAATTATAAATTACTCTTCATCTATGGTAATCTTTGCATAAAATATTGTTTGATAGTAATGCTATGGCTTCCTTATATTCATTGCTTTTATGAATGTTTTTTCAACATTGCTTAACTCAATTTAAACTTTGAAATCATGGACCTAATTTTCCTGTTGTAGAAATCATGTGGTAAAAGCATTTCTGATGTTGTCTTCTGTTTTTTTTTTTTTTTTTTTTTTTTTTTTTTTTTTTTTTTTTTTTTTTTTTTTTTTTTTTTTGAGACAGGGTCTTACCATGTATTTCACACTGGCCTTGAACTCACTATATATTCCAGGGTGGGCTTGGACTGCCTCAGACTCCTGAGTTCTGGTTTTATTGCATTTATATCACATGTAGTTGTTGCCAGTATTGGGCTTAGGTTCACTCATTTGTCAATTATTTTCTAGATGCCCTAGGTGTTTTCTTTACCTTGTCTCCTGTTATTTTGACTGGTTTGATTTTTTACTTGCACAATTAGTTTGCTATAAATAAGTAATAAATATGTAGCTATTATAAATTTTGGCTTATTTTTATTCATGGCTCTAAAATTTACAAAATATTTTATCACAGTCTATTTTTAGTATTACATAAATTAATAATTTACAAACCTCAGTCAAGATATTTTCTTTCTGTGCATTTTTGTATCATTTTTACATTTTTAAAAACATAATACCTCATTATTAGTTTATACTTCATAGTTAACCATTTGAAATATCAAAAAGGTAACCTTTTTCCCAGAAGGTATTTATTAATTGAGCATTTTTCATTCCTTTGTTTAAATCTGTTTCCATCTGACATCTTTTTTTTTATCTGGAGGAAATTATTATTTTATGTATTATTTTAAAATCACAGGCAATTATGTAAAAGCATAGCCCTTGATTTTAGTCCAAATGGTCTGCATTTTATTTTCAAATATGAATTTGATTTGAAGACTGGTTTGAAGGCACTATTGTAAGTTTTATCTTTGAGAGCAGTTTTTACCCTTCAGCATTTAAGAGATAGTGATTTTCTATTCTGGCATTATTTCTAATTAGAACTCTACTGTTAATTTTACTTTTCATTCCCTGTTAATATGTCCTTATTCTCTGAAATAATTTAAGATTTAATTTTCATGATTCACTAGAAATTGGCTATGAAAGCTTTTGTATGTTTCACATGTTTCATGTACATTTATATGAGTGTGTATCTTTCTTGAGGTACATCTGCATTCTTGTTCTAGATGTTGAGATTTTTAATCAAATATGAAATGCTCGATTACTTGTTTCTTCGATTATATCATGCATAATTTCTTGGTTTTGAATACCAATTAAGTCTTCTCTGACTCCTGGGTATTCACCTCATAAATGTTTATCACAAAATATTCACTATGTGATAAATAATTTAACAATAAAATAGACATCATCTCTATATTCTCATTGTCTAATTTTCAGACTTGATTTTTTTCTGAGTTTATGTTTAAATTGTTCTTCTTACCATATTTTCAGTTTCACAGTTCTTTTTTCCCCTTTGAAAGTGTGTTTGAAACCTATCCTTTGCAATTTCTTTTTAAATCTTATACTTTCTTTTCTTCCTTTTCTTTGGTGCTAGGGATTGATAACAGGGAACTGCTCATACTAAGAGACACGCTCAAAGACAGATTCAAGCCAGCAGTTCCAAGATCTCTTATTTTATTTCTCTTCTGGAACTAGCCATTTGGTTTATTTGAATGTTATGTTTCTGACAATATGTCACATATCTCTACTCATATTTATCCCATCCTTTAAATTCATAAGCATCTGTTTATTTTCTGAATCATAGGCATTTTAATGGCTTTTAATGTCACCTTCTCCATCATTTCTAAGTGTATATTTTTACTTACTGTATTTTTCTTCAGTTTATATAACTGTTTCCTAGTTCCTTATTTTTCTGCTTATTTTTGCCTGCATTAAGGATGCTGAAAAAGTCATTTTAGATGTCCTCAATTTTTGACTTACTTTTAAAGTGTGTTCAATATTTCTTTTGACAGGGAATTAACTTTCTTTTTTCTGAGTTTTATCTTTTGATGGTTGATTATACTTCTTTTAATGTGGGTTTAGAAAATTCTTAAGAAAGTATTACTTTATTCCTTTTGCTCAGTTGTGGTCTTTTTGTGTCTTAATTGAAATCCTGGACTCAAATTGACTTGTCAGAGTGTCTGTAGTCCAACCCTTTATGACTTTTAAACCTCTGGTCATTTCTCAGATTGCCAATATTTATCTCTGATGTGCTTCAAAGAATCTGATATTCTGAAGGCATAAATTTCAATTTGTGGTCATGTATTCACATTGTTGGGACATTGCTGTGCATGTCTATTTTCTTTGCTCTCCTTTCTACATAAACCACATAACTGAGCAGTTTAATATTCTTTTGCTTATAACATCAGCAATTCTGTATGAATTTATGCACCACAAACTGAAAATGTTTCCCTGCAATAAACAAACAGTTTGCGCCACAAACTGAAAATGTTTACCTGCAATAAACAAAATTCTTGTAGAAACATTTGCTTATGCCTCATGAAGTTGTGCATTCTTCTGTACAATGTCTGAAAACTATCTTTGCCTGTAACTTGTATAACTTTATAGTTATTTTGCAAGAGGACTAGTTTGGTACTGGTTACTCTATCAAACTTAGGGTATTTATTTATTTAATTATTTAAATTTTGGAGATTGAATCTAGGGCTTTCACACTGAGTTAAATTCCTAATCCTTTCTTATTTTTTTATTTGAAACAGGTTTTTGTCAAGTCATTAACTAACTCAGACCAAGCTCCAACTTGCAATCCTCCTGCCTCAGTCTCCCAGGCATCAACCAGATGTTTCAAAAGATTTTATTTTTACAGTCTTATGTTTCATTGCTCTAAATTTTAATGCTTTGGATACTAAAATTATCAAAAATAAGTTTTATTTTTTTTTGAGACAAAGTCTTGCTTTGTAATTCAGGCTGACCTTGAGTGCGCTTTTTAGCCCAGGCTTTTTAGCCCCCTTGAACTCTTGGTGATTCTCCTGCCTCAACTTCCCAAGTCCTGGGATTACAGGCATGCACTATCATGCCCAGCCACAAAGAAACTTTAATGTGACAAATCAATCATTGAGTTTATGTAAATTCAATACAACACATAGAAAGATGATTTAATGTCAAAATATAGATATAGATGCTAAGGAAGAACAAGAGAAAGAAAATTTTCTTCTATGTACTTTAAATCACATAAAGGTAATGTAACTATATGCAGAAAGCTATAGACTTGTTGTTTTAAAGATAATTAAATTTTTTTTAAGTTTTCACTAATAGTTTTAAAGATGTTTCTTCTTTTGGATAAACAATTTTTTAAAAACAACAACCAAATAATATAGAATTTTAAAAATAATACAAGATTAACCAGAATTAATGTATTGCATATTGTTATATTCAAAGTAGTTGTTTCAATAAATTTATGAAGTAATTCATAAACAACTAAGGCCACCTCTACTTTCTTACAGATGGGGAAATTGATTACCTGACATCCAAAGTTTATAAATTTGTTAAATAATGAAATTTGATTTATTTAAATATCTGAATAATTCTAATCCACTTGTCTTTCTACAATTATTTGGTTCAATTTACAGTATTACTTTATGTAAAGTTGCAACTTCCATTTCTGGTGTTGACAAACAAGCTACCTAGCAACTTAATATCATGAGGTTTTACATAATTTTGTTTAAACTAAATGTCCACTAAAGGATTGACAAAGCACACATTTAACTGATTTGAGCATATCAGTTTCTAAGAAGTTCAGCATCTTGTACAAACTTTATCTTGACCTTTCAGTGTATGAAACATGGCATTAAATCTTCCTAGAACAAATTGTCTCTTGAGCTCCCTGCTCATTTCAATTCCCCATCTGTTTCAGAACGGAAGAACGGTATTTCTTGGTATAATTTAATTATTCTCATTCCATTAGGATCATACAATTAATAGATTTGAGAGGAAAGGTAAAAATCACATGAAATAAAAAAATGAATTTGCAAAAATTTTATGTTTTCTTTACATGAACATACATGCAAATGTACATACCCTATGCAATTTCCATTGTTTGCTAGTAACAATTGAGAACAATCTGTCTTTTCAAAAGATTTTTTTATTAAGCTTGATAGATACAGTATCACAGTTTTTATTAAGCTTGATAGATACACTGTCACAAATAAGTTAATTCCGTGTGAAAATGCTAGCAGTATTTTCAGTTATTAAAGTATCTAGCTTATGCTATTATTGCCAAAATGGTACCTATAAAAACATCAAAATTTATAATGCATTTAAAGAAAAAATTACATATTACTCTTAATATCCCTCACTATACTGTCGGTTCAGCAGACCACATTTATCTTGCTCTTCTTGCCGTTTTCTCATGTTATTTTGGGAGTCCTCTTTCCTGACTTTAGACTGCATGATAGGGTGAATGCTGCAACCCAATGCCATCCAACAGAAAGACAGACTTAAAAGTCCATGATGATGTTTCCTGGTCCACTTTAGTCACTGGATCTGTTACCTTGTGACACCTACATTGTTCTCCAAATTAAAATTGACCTTGAAAGGTAAATGATTTGAATGGATTTGGGTCAAAGGAGCAGCTGTGTCAGTACAGCTAAAGACATTCTAAACAGAAATTGAAACTGTACAGAAGGTGACATAAAGTAAGATAAGTGTGTTGGAAGCATGAGGAGGGGAATTTTTGAGGCATTAATAGCATTATATGATTACTGTAATAATTTTTAAAATTTAAATTTATTTTTATTGATTACTCATATAACTCAGGTGTAAGCATGCCGCATTATATAAATTTCACATTATTGTTACCATGCACATTAGTCATGGAGTAAAAAAATTTTTGATACTTATTTTACTCTCCTGACAATCAGCGTGCGATTCTGTCTATAGTTTACAGACTAGCTATCTTCAGAGAATTGGCCAAAGTTATATCAATCATGTCTAGATGAAAATGAGTTTGGGAAGTAAATATTCAGGTGTCAAGGTATTGATTTTAAAATACAGGATAATTTGCCCCTTTAGGCTAAGAAGCATAATGAAACTCTATCAGAGTTAATGACTGGAGTCCTTGAGGAGTAATTCATAATTTCATATTCTGCAGTAATTGGACAATATTAGGTTTAATTTTGTGAAAATCAATGTCTTATTTTGATGTTATGTAGTTGTGCATATTGCTATCAAGAATGTAATGGTTATAAGAACAAAAAATATTTGCATTGTAATTCATAGCCTAATTTTATTTACAACCTATTTGTTCCCAGTATCATTCAAATAATAAATACTTAAGAGATAATGGTAACTAGAATGTAAACTACTTTTAATTACTTGCCAAATTTCTCCATAAAATGTAAACAAAAATGATGGTGGCAATATTTGGAGTGCATGAAATTTAATATAAATACCTAACATTCAAAGTGTAGCAGAACCAAGAGAATCTTTCTTCTTTAAAGTAAAATCCACATAGTATGTCTCAAAATCCACCAGGTGCTCATACAGCAGACTCAGCAAAAAAGTGTATACTGTGGATAAAATGTTGGCCCTCAAAATTCATATGTGGAAATTCAACTCCTTAGTCTGATGATATTAGAATATGGGGGCTTTGAGAAGTTATTAGGTCATGAGATTAGAGCCCTCACAAGTAGATTTAGAGCAGTTATAAAAGAGAAACTGGAAACATCAACTACTTTTATCAGGTGAAAATGTGTCATCTATTACCACAAAGTGGGCCTTCACAAGATACCAAATGTACTAGCATCCTGATCTCTCATATTCCAGACTGTAGGATATTGAATAATCAACTTATATTGTTACAAATCATAGGAATTGAAGTATTTTAGTATGATTACCTAGACTAAAAGGGTACACAAATATATAACTCACTAATTTAAGAAAAATAGTATAGGACTTGAGTGATTCTGGAGAAAATACCTTTCTTCACATCTTATTGCACACAGACAGAGAGAAGACTAACCCCAAAGGAGTGACTAGAATGTAAATGGTGACATGTTTTTTATTAAATCTGGATGAATACATTTCTTACAGTATAGTACAATTTACTGATAATTCTTCCTTCATGGATTAAAAAAGGGGCTATATTGGAGTTTTTATGAATTCTCAAAAACTTGAATCTATTTTCCAGCCATAGTCATAAATAATTAATATGAAGGGAGCAATTAACAAAAAATAATGACATTCCAAATATAATTGACAGAACTCAGAAGCTATCAGTTAATTTGATTAAATAATCAAAGAAATACACACTAATTAGATATTCCATTTAACTGCAGTGGAAGAATCAATAACAAAACAAAAGGCTGAACACAATGTCACAAGCAAAATATCTGTGTTTCACTAACACTTTTTTACATAATTTTATTTCTAGGAAAAACTATTTTGATAAGTCATATATGTATTTTGTTAAGGCTTATGTCCGCTTGAATTCTTATGTTGAAGGTTATCTGCCAGTGTGACAGTAGTAAGTGCTGGGCATTGATGTGGTGACTAAATCATGCGGGTAGGGTTTCTATGAATGGAATTAGTGACCTTGAAAAGCTACCATGAGGGAGCTATTTTTCCCCTAGACATATGAGAACACAGCAAGAAGATATGTTGTCAGGAAAACTGAGAACAAGCTAAATCGGACACCACTTCTGCTCGGTTCTTCATCATGCACTTCTGAGCATCCAAGAGTATGAGAAATATAATTCTATTATACACAGATAACACCCTCTAAGGTATATTTTGTCATAGCAGCTTGAATGGGCCAAATTGTAATCTTTTACATACATAAAGAGCAGAATGAACATGCATTCATGCACACATACCATGTTGTAGAATATCAGAGTGTATTTATTTTAGAAAGAACTACACTGTCTAGTAAAAGGGCCAGTGAGAAATGCCTTATTTTCATTTAAGTGATAATAAAATAACTAAAAAGAAAATATTCATTTGTGTAATAGTGCAGGTAGAAAGATTACAAAAGTTAAAGAGAGCTAAAGACTGTTAAGAGATACACTTGACTGACTGAAATTTCCACAAGTAACTCTTCCTCCTGCTCCTTCTCCTTCTTTTCCTTCTCCTTCTCCTAGTTTCCTTTAATGTAAACACTCAGTTTTCTGATTTTCATTTTCCAAATATCCACAAAGGACATTAAAATATCTTAGTTTGCTATCAAAACATGAAGTAAGTATGAAAGAACATTAAATACTAAGGAAAGGAAAATGATGTTGACAACACGAGGAAATCAAAATGATAATGAAGAAATGGTGATTGAAAAAAAAAAGGGTAAATGTGACATAGTTTATATCATTTGTACCTTGTCAGGATCTCCTGGATCCTATGCATAAAGCACTGTGTACGCCATGATGACTTCTGAATGATTTGTTTCTAGAATAAAGATTGTTAGACCCACTTGGATGGCACCTGGGTATTGTATCACTTAGCTAGAAAGTGATTATCTTAAATTGCTAGGGAGTGCTGGGGATTTAGCTCAGCAGCATAAGTGTCTGCCTGGCAAATGCAAGGTCCTAAGTTCGATCTCCAGTATCAAAAAAATAAATAATAAATAAACAAATTGCCAGGGAATTTTCATGTAGGAGTTTGAAAACCTAGCCATAAGTACACAAGCTTCTTGATTATAAGTATACAAATTCCAATAACAAATTTCACTAGAGTTTCCCTGTGGGATTCCCTCTGGATTCTTGAAATTGTTTCATTGTTTTTGTGTCTTCTCCAGATTGCTCTTAATCTTCTATTCTTACTAAATTTTTATTATAGTATTTTTTTCAGAATATCACTCATGGTGACAAAATTATCTCAGAGTCTGATCAAAGGAAAGTCAGATTAAAACAAATGAATACTACTATTTTACATAACTTTATGGTTGTCCTTATTATATTGCTTTATTTTTAACTCATCATGAGAAGTTTTAATTTCAAAATGGAAAAAATAAAGCAAACTTTTAGAGGCTAAGAAATTAACCTTATATCACACAATAACTCAAGAGCAAAGTAAAAGCATAAACTTGAATCTTTCTCAGTAGTTTAGAAGATATTTTATTGACATCCACCCAAATGGAAGGGGACACTTCAGTTTATAAGCTATTCCCCAGATCGTTGAGGAAAATGTTTTTATTTCAAACACCCTGAAGATATAAAATAAATCTAATAATTTTTGAGAAATAAATTTATTTTACATCCCTGTGAAATAAAATTTTTTAAAATTTGAGGTTTTGATTACTGACAGGATCAATTAAAATGACAGTAAAATAAAAATTGATGTACTGATAGTACAAGCAAGAAAAATGTTGTTTCTCTTTTCATGAAGATAATGAAGAAATATGCTCTTTTAAATATATATCTCTCTCCAATATAATGAATATTTGATATACAACCTTTAGTGATGGTATTTGAAAACAAAATCTTTAACTATTTTAATCTTTTATGAATTTGTATATAATAATCTGAAAAGCTGAGCCCATTGATTAAATAATTTGTGTGCTTGGTTGCAAAATAAAATGTAAATGTGTTTTCTCTTAATATACTGAACATTACCATAAGCTGACTGCTTGTAATATAAAACCTAAGCAGTTATTTTCTCCTAGGTGGTTTCCAGAAGCATAAGGGGCAAGCAGAAGATCTCAGTATTTGATGATACACAGTTTGGGTTAGGGAATTTTGGACTCTACAAAATAATCATTGGAAAACAAATCCAGTCCATATACCAATTGTTTAAAACCAGTAGTAATCCAAAAAGAATGGTCAAGAAAACTAGAGAAACTATTAAAAATATATTTAAGACTACTTTTACCTCTGACAGAGTAACTGGTATGGGATTAGTTCTCATATAGCCAAAATACAAAATAGGACAAAATGCAGGAGATCATTAGTTTTAGACATAGGAGAAGTGCAGATTTCTGATCAATTAGAGAAGAAAAACTCAATGTGAGCTAGGTACTTATTTCATAAACATAACTTATCCAAGTCCAGGTTGGCTCTGAACACAGGATCTTACTGCTTCAGCCTCCTGAGGATTGGTGTTATGTCTAAAACACTACCAAGTTACCAAAATTTTTTAAAAACAGACTTGATACAGTTTGAATAGCCCTCATTGGAAATTCTTAACACCATAAATACCTTGGCTTTCAGATTTTAAAATACTTGCATACACACACACACACACACACACACACACATATATATATATATATATATATATATATATAT
>PVJX010022984.1:0-29849 GCA_004027295.1 Dolichotis patagonum | reverse complement strand
CTTCAAAGCCCCTTGCCTCCTTTGTACATTGGATTAGCCATATGAAGGGCAAGCGGGTAGAATTTATGGGGTGATGCAAAGGAAGGCCCCAAAGGCAGCCTTAAAGGACAAACGCAGCCCTGCTTCTTTACGAGCAAGGCCAGAAACACCAACTTGGAAGCCAGATTACCTGAGTTTTAATGACAACTCTTGCACCATCTAGCTGCATGGGCTTGGGAGTGACTTTAGCTCTTTGAGTCCTCAGTTTTTTCACCTGTGAAATGGGGTTGCAGTAACCTGTGGGTTATAGATGAACTTAAACTAGTTTAACTTGAGGTTACCCCAGGGACTCTGTGTTCTACTCTGCCTTATGATTGTTTGTTCTGGAGGAAGTCTTACAAATGCATTGCATTAAAGGAAATGAATGCAGGACCTTAAGTCTCAGTGGAAAGCTTTTGGGGCAATACAAGATGCATTGCTAAGAAACGGCCCGAAGGAACTGTAAACATGAAGGCCAGATATAGCCAAATAGGGTCACTGGAATGGTTAAACAATTAAGTTTTCACCTCGTTGTACTTTGCCCTTCCCACATCCCACTTCTGCTCTTTGTAAGGAAAACACTCTAATAAAAAGTCAGGGAAAATTGTAATGAAGGATTCAATCCTAGACACTTCAGTCCCCCTACCCTTGGGTCCCATAACTTTGTCTCTCTCTTGTTTTCTTTTCATCTACCATGTCTTATTTTTCAGGACCTGCCTCCTCATGGAAACCAATATTTTGGCACCTGTACAGGGACCTGACCATTCAGACAACCCTTTACCTTGCAAGGACTGCTCAAGATGCCAAAAAGGACAACACTGAGCCAATCAGTGTTGATCGAAATATCATAGGGACGGCACTCTTTGGATCCCACAGGGAAACTTCAAATCAGGCCAATCTTGGGGCCCCATGACAAACAGTACAGGGAATCATCAAGCCTTTCCTGTCAGCAGTGGTTATAACCATGCTTCAGCACAGTCAGTGGTCTCCTTGTTGCCACCAGCAACCGTGCAGACTTAGATATTCCCTTTAAAGAAAATGTGTGTTATCTCCAGCTTTCGGAGTCCAAAGAATTCAAACAGGAATTTATGGACCTTTTCCACCAGGAACTGTAGGTCTGTTAATGGGAAGAAGCAGCCTAACTTCTCAAGGAGCCATGGTTCAAATAGGCAGAATTGATTCTGATTGTCAGGGTGAAATTCAGGTAATGATACAGACATTGCAACTGTATCAGAAGCCGGAGGTCACACGGCTCAGCTATTGCTCCTGCTTTACATTAAGGGTCATGCTTCTCCAGAGGAAAGGGCATGAGGTTTTGCAAGTACAGGGAAAAAGATTTTTTGGCAGACATATATAGGAGATAAAAGACCTAAACTACAATTTAAGATGGACGAAAAAACACTTATTGGATTGGTATATACAGGAGCTGATATAACCATAATATCCTGGCAATATTGGCTTAAACATTGGCCTACAACATAAGTACCTATGGTTTTCTTAGGGGTAGGGACAGTGACGGATGTTCATCACAGCATGCAGATTCTCCAAGTTGCTGGCCCTAAAGAAGAAACAATTATATGGCCTAGTAGAGCACAAAGTCCCTGGGGTAACCTCAGGTTAAACTAGTTTAAGTTCATCTATGACCCACAGTATCCCTAAATTCTTAGGTGTGTGTTGAGGATTAAATACTTGGGAAAATTAATGCTTGTGAAGCTCCTAGAATATGCCTGACATGACAGTAAAGAGTAAATTCTGTATACATGTTTATTTATGCAAATACATAACTTGAACGAAAGCGAGTCTCATCTGTACCTTGTTCTTTTTGTCTTTGGCATCTCACACCATTAAAATGGCAGTTACTGTTCTAGCAAACATCAGCAGGGCCTCAGGGCCTCAAGAGCCAGCAAACCGCTGCCTGCCCTCAGTGTCTGGACTCTGCCCAGGGATGGTCTCCACACAGCACACAGCCTCCACTTCCGCCCGCCACGTCCTCACCTTGGCCCTGGCGGTGAAGATCGCTTGCCGCCCTCACCCGTAGCTCCTCCCTTGTCTCCTTATCTTGAAAGCACTATCTTTATACCCATCAGTGGGGACTTGAACACAAGTTGGCAACAGGTCCAAAGTGGAAAGAAATGATTCAGGATGGAGAGGGCAAACAGACAAGGGTCCTGTATCCAGGTTGTTTGGAAAACCTGTGAGTCACTACAGTTCCACAGTGGCCTGCACAGGCAGCTGGCCTCTACTTGTTGCATTTTTTTGGTCCAAGGCAAGCTTAAAGACCAAATTCTGAAATTGGAGGAGTTGTTTTGCAATGTCTTTTCCTCTCTTCTTGCACCCTGATGCCACCTGAGACTAGTTTCTCTGACTTCCGAATTGGGCCTGTCTTCTTCTGGGCACCAGCCTAACATCCGTCAGAACACACCCAACTGACTTATGTGTTCTCCTGTCAGGTGACATCTGCTTTGTGTCCTGATCACAGCTCAGTTTATGATAACAACTTATTCTGATGTAAGTGGATGAGAAAATGCATGTAAAGTGAGCAGCATTTAAGGGGCTGTAGCACCAGGGCCACCAGCAGCTGTGCTGTGGGCGCCTCTGGGAGAGTGGGACTGGGCGGCAGGCAGGGAGGAGGAGGTGCAGGGTGCAGGCAGAGCAGACAGTGGTCGGCAGCTGTGCTGTGGGCGCCTCTGGGAGAGTGGAACTGGGCGGCAGGCAGGGAGGAGGAGGTGCAGGGTGCAGGCAGAGCAGACAGTGGTCGGCAGCTGTGCTGTGGGAGCCTCTGGGAGAGTGGGACTGGGCGGCGGGCAGGGAGGAGGAGGTGCAGGGTGCAGGCAGAGCAGACAGTGGTCGGCTGCTCTGAGGCGGGCCGGCTGTCTGAGATGTGTTGTTGGGGGCGATACAAAGAGCAGCATGAGAGAGCACAGATGGGCAGCCCCATGGCCTGTGATAGTGGGAAAGTCAGAGTCCTGGGGGATTCTGAGGACTGCCAAATACCTCTGTGAGTATATCAAGATACTCAGAGGAGAAAAAAGTCATAGAAAACCTGAAGTCTTGCAGTTTGCAGGTGGGAAGGGGACTTTTGAGCTGGTGGTATTCACGCCTAACTGCTGATGTCACCGCAGAGGCTGACAGATGAGAGACCCTTGGCCTTGCGGGTACAGCATGTGACTGCTTCTTCCAAACTTGCTCACACCTTCATTAGGCGTTGCACCATGCTGGTAGACAAGTGGTGTCCTCGGTGGGAGAAGGGGAAACAGGGTTGGAGAAGAACAGTGGCTTTGCATGGGTCCAAGCTGACCCCTTGACAGAACTGGGACTCATCTGGATCTGGGGTCAGATTTTAAAGCCTGTGCTCTCTCCATTGGGCCTTGATGTCTTCCCCCACCTAAAGTTCTCCCATGGTTCTCACTACCTTTAGCACTGAACTCAATCTCTGCAGTCCAGTGACCAAAAAGCCTTCCTCCCTGATGTGTCTCATTGCCTATCACTTCATTTTACATTCTCACCACCCATCCCCCAAGTCTACCTCAAAAGTCACTTCATCCATTAAGTCCTGACTGCCTCAAATTCATCTCTCCATCTGTTGCATTTTTCTTGAGCATCTATTTAAAAAACCCCATACTAACCCTTTGCTTTCTTGACTTTTTGCTGAGGTTTAGATAAGGGATGTCCCTCAAAATCCTCAAGTGTGTGGAAGATAAATGAATCAAGCTGCACTCATCAGAAGATTAACCCACTGAAGGATTTAGAGATGAACATGCTGTTAGGAGGTGAGGTCTGGTTGGAGGAGGCAGGTCACTGGGGTGTGGCCTGGCCAGCTCTTCCCTTTGCTCGCTGCTTCCTGGACACCACTGATATGAGCAGTTTTCCTCTGAGATAGGTTCTTCCACCATGCCGTTTTTGTGTTTGAGCCTGCTAACCATGGACTGAAACTTGGGAAACTGTTAGCCAAAATAAACTTCTCATCCTTTAAGTTGTGAGTGTCTTGTGCTGTGTCTCCACAACGAGGAAAGTGACTAAACTTGTGCTTTCTAGGTCACCCATTCCTGAGGGTAAGAGCTTGCTTTGGTAAGTCCTTAGATCCACCAAAGCACCAGAGTCCAGCATAAAGGAGGGTCAATACAAATTTGCCAAGTTAACACTAAACCCCAGCAGTGTACGGTTCTGCCTTTCATCCCTAGCTTGAAAGGCATGTCCTAAATGGGGAGTAATTTTGTAGCCCCAGAAAGCATGTGTTGTTGTGTGTCCATTCCATCACACCTGCTGTGCTTTGATGAAAAGCAACCCTGTCACTCTTCACCTTGCTTACGCACATGCTCGTGGGGGTGTGTGTGTGTGTGTGTCTGTAGTAGGTGGTCAGAAGAAAACGAGCAAGCATTTGTTTCATGGAGCTGATCTTTGGTGTTATGTGGCCCATGATCTGTCTATCCAGACAGCTGGTCAGCAAGGAAGGGGCCTATCCTGAGGGTGTTGGTCATCTCTGGGCTGTGGTTGGTGGATCCAATAGGAAGCTCCTTTCTGGTAGCTCCCAGCTGCCCGCAGCCCTTTCCCTCTCTTCTTTCCCTGTCCTCCTTGTGGAGTAAGTGGGGCCTGACTGGAGCTCCACATAGGCCAACTATCTTGGTTTGCTTCTGGGATCACAGGCTGAGTCGGGTTCCAAGCCCTGGCTGAGTCGTGTGCTCAGCCGCGCGTGTCATTAACCTGGGCTTCCACTTCAGAATGCGGAGCTCGTCCACGTTCCAGGTGCATCCGTTCCTTCTTCATTTGGTGGCCTTTGGGTACTCTTCTAGCCATCTGTCCTCTTTCTTTCTCAGTCATCCCATGCCCTTCTCTCTGCTATTGACTCTTCAACCACACTACCCTTCTTTCTGTCCCATTCCTCATGTCTCCTTTAGCATAGGACCTTTGTTGGTTCTTTTCCTTCCACCTGGAATGTCACCCTTTTGCTCTCCTTCCAGCCACTTGGTCTGGAAGCTTTCCATGACCTCCTGTGACTCCTCTTCTGACTTTGTCACAGTTCTCATCAATCTGCCTCCCAACACTTCCCCAGTAATGGGGAGGATCATGGCAAGAGACTCATGGCTGCTGCTCCCGACATCTCCACAGTCATACTGAGTGACATCACGTTTCCTGTCAATGACCCGTCTAACGTCTAGTTCTTTGAGTCCAAAGTTCCTCAGTTCAGAGTCCCTTATCTTCTCCTCCTCCTCCTCAGCCCAGTGGTGGTGGTGGGGCAGAAGGGGCGGTCTGTCCCAGACAGCACATTTTGGGGCAGTTTTTAATTAGGTTCACATAGTCAGATACGTTGGAGGGCAGCAAATTGAATAACCGCTCCCAGTGGCACAAACTCTAGCTATGCCACTGCCCCAGCTTCCTACACCCAAAGCAGTATCTTGTGCACTGTCATTGCCTGGGGTTGCTGTCCCCTATCACGCTGAACTCCAAATCCCTATTCTCTGAGCACAACTGCTGGTCCTTCTGACAGTAGACACTCCTCCCTCCCGCTTACTGCACCTGACTTTCAGCTCACTGCATCTTTCTCTCCCTTACATGATGTGCTTCTCTTCATTTACAAGCGTCCCCTGGTCTCATTTGTCTTCTTAAGTGGTCCAAACTACATGGCTGTCACCCTAACCTCCTTTTTACTAAACATATTTAGCATTCTTTGTCCGTTGGCCACATCCATTCTGTCTGTCTCTACCCCAAAGTAAAGCAGGCTCCCACCCCAGGGCTGTTGTGCACATCATTCCTACTAATAGGAATGTTCTTTTACCAGAAATCAACATTTTTCATTTCATGCAGACTTCTGTTTAAATGTCATTTCTGGCTGGGGACGTAGCTCAGCAGTGTAACATCTGCTTGTTCAAGAGCAAGGTGCTGAGTTCGATTTCCAGTACAAAAAAGATCATTTCTGCAGAGAAGCCTTCCCTTACCTCATTGTTTAAACATTGCTTCTGTCATTGCTTATCTTCTATTCTGTTCTACTTATTCTTCAGAGCATCTACCTGACATTATATGATGCATCTCTTCATTTGTTTCTGTTCACAGCTACACCCCAGGGCCAGTTTCTAGCACTACATAGTTCTTAACTATTTGTTGAAGGAGTGAATGAACCCCAGGACATTTGAATTGTCTGTTTTCTCTGTGAAAGAATACCTTCTAACTCTGTGGATTTGGGTTACTCCGAATTCATGGTGCTCAACCTTGCACTAAGCCTGGCTATTAGTCCTCTTTGTATATTCTTTTTCTTCTAAATGTTGATGCTCCAGCCTCAGCCCTCTTTTCTGGCGAGTTATAGAATTCTGAGAAAGTCTCACCCATCTCCTAGTTGATAGCAGCCCAGGCCTCTTTCCTGAGCTTTAGAACCTGGAAACCTCTTGATCAGCTGTGCCTGGATGTCTCACTCCTTCCACATGTAAAATGAATCCCTGCATTTCCCCTGTACCTCAACATGTCCCTACTTACACAGTTGCCCAAGCCAAGAACCATAGAGCCGCTCCAGAACCCCTGTCCTCTGCCGTTCCACTCACTCAGTCACCGTGTCTTGTCAAGTCCACCTCCTGAATGCATCTACAGAGCATCCCTGCTTTCTTGTGGTGGACTATTGCCACAGACCCTAACCACTTTGTCTGCCTTCACTCTCCTACCCTCTCCATCACCTTCCCTACCAAGGCTAGTGGTGAAGAACATAGGCATTGGAACTAGCTAGATCTGTTTTTGTGTCTTATCTCTACCCTTCACTGGCCCTGTGACTTTGGACATGGCATTTATCTCAGAGTCTCAGTTTCTTCACCTGTAAAATGAGGATACTTTTACCTACTTGCAAAGTTGGTGCCAGGATTCAGTACAATGATGCAGTGCAGCATTTACATAGCACCAAGAATGCATCAAATGCATAATAAATGATTGTGGAATGTTTGAAAAGGGGGACTTGCATGAGAATATGGATAGCTCTGATAGCACACCTTCCTTGAAGACAGCAGCTTCAAACTCATGGATCACGCCAGCTGTGACTTGGTTATGTCAGGTCTGAATTGGATAGGTTGTATTTGTGAAGATTACAGAGAGCCTGTATATTGACAATATATCCACTTTATATTACTGAGATCTAAGTGGCAACCAGGCCTTGGGAACACTGACGGGTCCTTGGAAATCGCCTTTCCTGGCCCAACTGGAGCCAGCTTATCTAGATCGAGACAGCAGAGGGCAGCAGAGGTTGATGCGATTGCAGTTCTCTAGGTTGGAGTGGGGGAGTGGGAAAGAGAAACCTGAGCAGAGACCGTGCAGGTCCTAATTCCAAGTTGGGAGTTGGCTAGAAGAGCTGTCTAGAGGATGGCAGTGTCTTGGGTTCACTCTCCTTTAGCACCGTGGATGAAGATGGTGAAGGAAGTAGAGTGTCTTGGGAGTAGGAGAGGGAGCTAGAATTCAGAGGTAAAAGGGGAGGTTTATAATGTATAGTAAGAAAGATGCATCGATGCTAGTCTTGTGCCGTCTTTCTTTTTTAGGAGTCTCAGTGACTTTTCTAAGGCAGAGTTCTCAGTTGAGTACCCTAGACAATGGAGATGGTTGTTTTTAAATTTTTTTAAAAATTTTATTTAAAGAGAAAAAAAGCAAAACAGAAAAAAGGGTGGAAATAATACAGAATTTCAAAAAAATAGTAAGAAATCACTAGTTGATAAATTACATATTGTCCTCTTAGAAATAGTTGTTCATGTTACAAAATTAAAGCATACAAAGTGGACATTCAAACAGTGAAGCTGTAAACAGTTCTGTTCAACGATCCAACAAAAATTTAGTGGTACGTTTGTCAATCCTACACACTTAAACATACATGCAGTTATATCCTTTAGAGCACTTTCTTTTCCTGCGTTTGCTTTTTAAGTCCATTATCTGTTTACTTATATCATGTTTCAGCTTGCTCAGTACCTTACTGATCTGTTTTGTTGTTATTTCTTTTTTAACCACCTTATATAATTCTGGATTTTTTTGGAGGTAGTAGAAATACAACAGAACAAGACAGAACAAAGCCGATTGAGACAGTGCAGTGAATTTGATACAGAACTTCACAGCACATTACCCGGATAACAGTAATAGATACCATCGTATATCTCATTATCTTCACAATAGTTGTCTAGTAATTAAGTATAGCAAAATCAAACCAAAGACAGAACATTATAAAATCAATCGAAAGAGAATATTGAATAGAGCAGAAAAATAATCATAATGAGACAAAACTGAAAACAACACTTGCTTTCAAAGAGAAGGTAGAGGAGATCCCCCATATTTGCTATGTTACATACAGTCATCCTGCCAAGAGATGCTCAGACCTCTGTCCCCCGTTGCTAATGGGGGGTGGGGGGGTGGGGATGGGGGGATGTTTGGAGGGGTCTGGGATGTTTGATTCCAAGCCTGCTCACCGGTAGGTGCAAGAGACACTACAGGGTCTCCTGCTGGCTCACGCTGGAGGAAGGCACTTACCAACAGTGCGGGCAAATTGCTTCTTTGTACAGGCTCCTGGGTTCCGCCATGGCTGTGGCTGGGTCTCTCGGGCCTTTCTGTGGGTCTCCTCCTGGATCACGCCCAAGGGAGGTCCTTACCAAGAGGGCAGGCTCCTGGGTTCCGCCATGGCCGCGGCTGGATCTCTCGATTTTTTTTTGCGGGGGGGGGGAGCTACTGGGGATCAAATTCACGACCTTGTGCTTGTCAGGCAGGTGTTTATACCTCTGAGCCAAATCCCTAGCCCCCAATGGAGATGATTTTATGCGTGAAAGATGATGAGTTCATAATACAGGTAAAGATCACATCTCTAAGGCACGGATTAAAGAATCCTTAGGCTCATGAGGAAACCAAGTCTCTGAGAGGGAAAGTGGCTTGTTTAAAGTCATATAATTCAGATTGAGAGTAAAAGCTAAAACTGAGTGTGGTAGCACACACTTGTAATCTCAGTTACTTGGTAGGCTGAGGCAGGAGGATTGCCAGTTTGAGACCAGCCTGGACAACATAGTAAGACTCTGTCTGAAAAGGTAATCAAACCAACCAATCAACAAACAAAAAGAGTGAACATTAACACGTACTGAGACCATATATACAGGTGTTGCTGAATGCATTATGTGTGTTACCTTGCTTAATCTTCATGTTAACTTCATGAAGCAAAATCAGGTTTTGTTAACAGGTTTTACAGATGAGGAAACCTAAACTCAAAAATGCTAAGATCAAGGCTACATAGCTAGTTGGTGTTGCATCCAGATGTAACCCGGAGTAGCCCAACTCTAGGGCTTAACCTGTTAACCACTCCATTCTGTTCTTTGCCTGGGCCAGGTGTTAGTGTTGTGGACTCTCAAATCAAGGTTTTTACCATTACTCTTCATTGTCTTGGATGGGAGTCCAACTCTACTAAGTCAAATCCTGGTTTCAAGCGTGCTACTTTAAGTGGATCCTCTGCTAGCCCTTTTGTGAGGTAGGCATCACCATTTCTTGCATCCTGTCTATGATTTACCCACTTTGCATTGTTCACACATGGTGTGTGCTGTCTAGGGAACGCATGGTTGATATGCTTCCTATTACTTCCAGTATGTGTTCTGCTATAGGTGCCTTCTTTCCCAGCCAGCTCTGCCTCTCTCTTCTGAGCTGCTCTTCTCATACCGGATTGTCAGTGTTGGTCCAGGGACAGTGACAGAAAGTCAGTTATAGTGATGAGATTCTTTTGGAAAATCCTCTATTTTATTTTCTGGGTACCATTGCTTGTTGTTGATTACTCTTATTCAGGGTCTGCATAGAAGCATTCATTCATTCTAAAACACTTGTGGAGTGCCCAGCATGTGCCATACATTATGCTAAGTCCTGGGGGCGTCATAGTGATTAACCAAGTATGCATGGTCCCTGCCTTCATGGAGTTTCACATCTAGAAGGAAGTATGCCAAATGATTCACCCTCAAGTGCCCCTAACTAGAAGTGGGGATTGTGCATCTTCTCCATCCCCATGGCCTTAGTTTGAGCTTTCCCTGCCTGTCTCTTCCTTGGATCCTTGCAGCTGCTCTGCCAGTCTCTGCTTCCTCCTCCCAGCCACCACCCTAGCCTGCACAGAGCAGACAGCAGCAGACAGACTCCACCTTTGAAAACATCCCTTTCAACAACGTGTCATATCCTTCCCCTGCTCGAAATCCTTCAATGACTCCCATTTCCTGTCAAATGAGGTTCAAATTCCTTCAACATCTGGCCAGGTTTAAAAAACTCCACGAGCAGATCCTGCCTGCTTTCCCCTCTGCACATCTATCTCCTGCTGTTCTTCTGCTCTGGTAGGAGAGGTCTGACACTTCCTGTCCCCATACAATACCAACACTTTCCTCACCCAAGTTCCATCTCCTAGAAACTATCTCCTGGAACCCATTTGGAGTAGTGCCTCTTGTAAGACTACTCCCTCCATCTGCTCTCCTTTCTCCATGATTCTTGACCGAGGGCCTAGCTGACATGAGGATCAAATGAGACCCCCTCATGGGCAAATGCATCATGGGAGACTGTCTTCATATCTGTCCCCATATCTGCCACTTGTAGAGCACGTGTTCTGTGGCAGACAGTGCAACTTGGTGGCTTACAGACATCATCTCACTGAATCCCCATGACACAGTATGGAATAGATCATATGTACTGGACCTACCAGAACATAATGTATGAAACAAGCTCAAAGAAGTGAGGTCCAGCTTGCACAGAAAGGTCAACCTGGAGAGCCTGTGATCTTTTGGGAGTTAGTTCATTGCACTGGGATGGAGAGAACCTCAGTGCTGCCTTTTTTTAACCACCTGTAGTGTCACTCTAGATGACCTTTAAGTTCTTTAACATTTTTAAAAATAATTGCTATTTCCCTTGGTACTGATTCTCTATTTCTATTTGTCATTGTTTTATTAGTTTGGTGTAAGCCACCTCAAAGTCTTTGGGAAACAAGGGAAGAAGGGTAATTAAACATATGCAAAGAAAAATATTCTCCTGTCTCCACTCAGAGTGCCCAGCAGAAAAATTGACATCAGTGCTGGGTTAGCACTCTACCTTGTGCCCTGTAGGGCCTTAAGGAAGATACATAAAAGACCTTAAGACTATAATGTGAAGTGAAGTAAATCAGACACACAAGCTTAAATATTGCATAGTTTCTCTTATATGAGAAACTCAAAGTATAAAAAAAGAGCAAAATAAAAGATAGAGGATAGGAAGTAGGGAGATAGATGTTTCTGAAATGGGAAAGGGATCAAGAGACACAGGGAAGGGGAGGGAGTGGACAGGAAGTAAAAAGAATGCAGAAGTATAATGAACACGCACCGACTCTCCAAAAGAATGAAACATGTACTACAAACATATACTAAGAAAAACTAAGAACTGAAAAAAACACCAAGGAAAAAAAAACACCCAGACAACTAAATCAGAAGCCAAAGGTAAGTTTCTTCTGAAAAATAAAAGGACATAGAGCCCATATCAGGTCCTCTGTTAAAATGCCAAACCATGGCATGAACTCTATTTCCTTCCTTTTATTTTTATTTTTGTTTTTATTTTTGTTTTTATTTTTAAGGAGCCAGCAGGTGGTAACAGATGATTCATGCTTTACTTAGTCTTCTTGTTTATTTCCTTTCCTCGACCTTCAGATTTTCTTCCTCTTAATGTTTGTTCCGGGTTTTGACAAAGCACTGAGGGACCTGACTTACGTTGGTAGCTTGTTTTTCCTAATGTCTTCTTAGGAAAAAAATGAAAGGAAGTGACAGTATTGCAAAACTATCTTTTATTCTATCAGTAGAAAGATGCACCTGCCACTTCTAAGGCCACTCTCCAACTGTTTCCTTTTACAGTAAAACTTCATTAGAAGTCACTCCTTGAGTTCTAGATGGGGTTGACATGGCCTCTACCAGGCCTTACTTTGCCTACCATGAGCAAATGAATTGAGAGAATAAATGGACTGTGAGCACTGGCTTTCCAAACTTCAAGGCTACAAACTTTGTCATTCTGTTGGCAGAACTATTTGCACATAAGTGATTGATGCTAGGGATTCTTTTCATTTCATTAAGGCAAGTCTTCTAAAACCTCGATTAGGCTACAATTTGTTAGCCTACTTGGAGTTAGCGTGAATTACCAAAAGCAATAAAACTTCATTTCCTTGTAAGTAAACTACAATACAGATGGTTCACTAATTTGAAAGGTTACCTCCAATTAGTTTGAGTAAGTGCAGTTGGACTGCATTCAATAGTAATTTATTGATTTCTTTCATCACACAAATCCCTCTTCCTAGGCAAGAATTCTTTTTAATAGGCCTTGTACTCTGAGAAGCCTGGAACAGTGGTATCTCTTTCAGAGACAAAGATATGATGTCCGCCCACCTGTCTCTGAGTTGGAACCGTAGTAAGAGGCATCCTTTTGTACTGATGCATCTGCATGCTTGCAGTCTTTGTCCTTTGTGCCTAAAATAAGGGCTGAAGTTCAGGGTCAGTATATGAGCAGGATGGAGGGCTGGATTGTCGGATGTTTGTCAAGTTGCTTTACCTCTCTATGTTCGAGTTTCCTCATTCAGCAACTACATACTTAGCCTGTGAATGAGACAAAGGGCAGCCATTTCTGAGGGTTCCCTCTGTGAACAGGATTAAGGAACATTGTAGAGGTGGGGCTAGAGGTAGTGCTCACTTAGTGGCTAGGATCAGTTTGTGGATGAAGAACTAATTGAAGGAAACTTCTTCTAATTCATCCTGCTTACAGGTAGCCCTGTACTCTACTTGGCTTAAGTAGTAACAAGAGGAGAATGGAATTATAGAACACAGACATTTAGGAAGATAGGGAACAATACTGTATCTTTTATATTCCTGACCCTGCACTTAAATACTGTGAAGAAGGCAAGAGGGAGAGGTTTACTCCCCCAGTCACTGGCATGGCTAGGAATTGTTAGATTCCAGATAAATATTTAAAATGGGTATCTTTCCTTACTGCGAATTTCTTTCTCAGGGACTCTGGCCTTGGGGTGCTTGGGGTATATTTCGGGCAAGTTGTCTATTCTCTGTCTCTCCTAAGGGTGAGGAAGATAGGAGATGGGCTGGGTCACTTTGGTCATACTTGAGTTATGAAATGACAATGGAATTCCTGCCTCAAATGCTAGGGAAATGGTTTTCTCTGATCTCTTGGGAGGAATTGTAATTACCAAGTTTTGAAAAGCCTAGGGAATGTATAACTGAGGGCTGCTTTTCTTTTGGGACAGGAAGAGACAGACATGGAGGGTGAGACTGATAAGTGAAAGGGCGTTAAGCACCATTTCCCTCTGCAGGATGCTGGGGCTGGGCTGGAGAAGATGCAGCAGGAGGAGGTGGTGGTGATGGGGCAATCCACCCCTCTTGACCTAATTTCTCACAACTATACTATGAGCTCATTACCATTACCAGCTGCACTTTACAGATCAGAGGCACAGAAAGACACAGAGGTCACTGCTAGTGAGTTGCTGAGTTGTAATTTGGACTCAAGAGCTTCTAAGACTTATGACTATGGGGAAGATCAAGTTCATCTGGAACAGCAGGGAGACAAGGAGAAGAGGTGGAGAGGGTTATGGTAACATAACACTTCAAGTGCCTGGAGGTGGCCTCAATGCCAAGAGGTAGCACGGTGTAACAGTTAAGATAACACACTGAGAATCCCACAATCTAAGGTAGTCTAAGCTGCAGTCTGCATTCAACTCCTAGATCTACCACTTCCTGGTTGTGTGACCTTGGGCAAGTTACTTGATCTCTCCATGCCTTAGCTTCTTTATCTGTGAAATGGAATGCAGGGATAATGATAGTTCTTACTTCATGGAGTTGCTGTGAGGATTGAACAAATAAACACAAGCATTTATGTCCCATGCAGCAGTGAAGTGTACAGGAGCAAGGGCTAAGGCTGGCTGGGAGCACTATGAGCCTCAATTTCTCCTTAAAATCTCCTTTAGTGTTGGTGTGAGACCCAAATGGAGCAGTCCACAAAGAGAAGAGCACACAATCAATAGTAGATTCCAGATTCCTGGCAACTGTTTTGCATTATTCCATCAACCCCTTACAACTAACCCCAGGGTAAACCCCACATTCTCCAATTGGCCTAGGATCTGTAAGTCCAAACATTGCATTAACTGGGTGAGTTAGTGGTAAGGGATGGAGAAACCTGTTTATCTGTAACACTTCTGCATTTAATACAAGTGACCTTCGGGTTTCAGGATAGACAATGGAAAGGGAAAGTGCTATGTCCTCACCACTCGTCCCAGATCTAGAGCCTCAGGAATCCACATCCTGCAAGGTGGCAAAGGCTGTGGGTAAGAACTCATCCTCCAGAGCCAGATTGCCTCGGTTCAAATCTCAGCTCTATGATAAATTGTGTGACTTTGGGTAAGTCACTTCACTTCTTTCTGCTTCAGTTTCCCCATCTAGCAAATGGGGATGATATTTGTACCTTTGTCACAAGAGTGTTATAAGAACTGGTCACATGAAGAGAGCTAAGAGCAGTGCCAGGTACATAGTTGATTTCTTTCCAGGGAAACCAGGGAGATGAATGAAAAATGAAGGAAGGCTGTGGTGATCTCTCCACCCTCTCCCTTCCTCACCGGCTGGAAGATGCTCCTGTCCAAATGGGAAACTGAAGCTAAAATAGCACAATAAAGGAAAGGAAGCACTCCCGGAGCAGATGGGCTTCCACTTGTAGTCCTGAGGAATGTGCTGACTATTCAGGAACGGGACTTTGGCAGTCACTTAACACAATCATGAAGCAAAGGGAAATGATCAAGTCTGTTACCAGGGTCAGTGCCAATTTGTTTAAGAAAGTGGCAAGGAGGATGTAGCAAATGGGGGGCTGAGAACATTCCTGGGGCCCATTTGCAAAACCTCCTGGGCAGCAATCCCAGGTGAACGTGGTTGGGGACCTACCGTCTCCGAATGCCCTACCAAAGTAGCCTCAACCATGATGGTAGTTCACAAGGCCTCCATCAAATCAGGGCTTGCATGCTTCTTTTATTTTATTCTACAAACTTTACTGAGTGCCCACTCTGTGTGACACATTGGACCACGAGCCATGGAGGATGCTGAGAAGAATACAACAGGTAAGGTCCTGGCCCTGAAAGAACTCACAGAAGATGGAGACTATGCTCCCTACAAATGGGGAAAACATCTGAGAAACACTGAGGAGTCAGGGAATGAATGACTACCCACATCTCAGGGAGTTTATCTGGAAAAAGATGTCTGGAAAGGATAAAGTTTGACATGAAATAACCTCTGATGGTAGAATTAGCGGGGGTGCTATTTCCTGGGGGAGCATAACAGATGGTAAACTAATTATAGGAATCATCATAGGAAACACTTCTGCCTCTGTCAATCCCTTGGCCAGTAGCTTTACATCTAAAGAGGCCTAAGGGTAGGGCATTGAGAATTAGATCCTACAAGCTTTGACTGAGTTCTTAGTGCCATGCATGATGCCCGGTGCTCTCCCATGCTGCATTATCATAGAAAAATCTGTCAGGCATGGATTTCATGTAACTACTGACTGGGCATGAATACAGAAAGGCCTATAGTTATAATGTAACCTACTGCTTCTCATAGTGTGGACCCTGGACCAGTAGCACAAGTATCAACTGGGAAATTGTTAGAAGTGCAGACTCTTAAGCTCCACGCCAGACACATTGACTCAGAGACCCAAGCAGTGGACCCAGTCATCTGTGGTTTAACGCCTCCTCCAGGTGATGCTGGTGAACAAGTATGAGAACCGTTGGTCTAGTCCAGTGTTCATTAAAATAGGCTCTGGGCTGCCATGTAGGATCTGGTGGAACCCTCAGGAAGGGATATGAGAGCAACTCTATTTCTGTTTGCTTAACATGATGAGTTGCCACATTGGATCTTTTTAAAAAAACATTTTCCAAATAGAAAAAGCTTGAGAACCATGACGCTGCTCTAACCAACCACCTTCTCTACCCATCCTGCCTCATCATTTGTACATTCAGAGACCTGAGGCCCAGAGAGGGCAAGGCTCAGGGTGGCAAGGTGGTACCAGTACCCAGGCCTATCTTCCAGCTCAGTCCTTTGAGGCATTTCATGCCTTCCCATCCTGAGAGAGGAAACAGGAAAACAAGCCTCTGAACCACCTTTTGTTAAGATCCTAGGTCTGTCTGCTTCTCTTTCTAACCTTCTTATAGGAAGCCTTTCCTGTTTCTCTCTCCTCCTGTGGCCTAGTATTTGTAGTATCAGATCAACATCCCAGTCAGCTGCCTCTTTCCCCCAGTGCTCATCTCAAGCTGGAACCTCATGGAGTGTCTGCCCAAACTTCCTGCCCCTCCCTCCACTCCTCGGACCACCTGATGTCTGAGATTCTGCCTGTCTGCATTTCCCAGGCTTCCATTCTATGCCCATCCCTACTCCAAGCAGTGCTCTGTCACTTTCCTCACACTATGAGCTGGGGTCACTGTGAGTTTCTCCTGCTGGGTTACTACATTCTGTATCATCTCTCTCTATTGCTGACCTCCAGGCCTGTTGAACCAACAGGTAATGCCTAGGGTCTGGTAAGTAAGCAGGGGAGTGGTCAGGGTTGCAGGATCTGCTAGATCTGTCAAGGTTCAAAACATAAGTGGAAGGAAGCCCCCTCTCTGCCCTGCTGATGCCTATGCTCATTCAGATGCCAGGCATGGCTTTTGACTTTGGATTTGAGCCTTGGCCTGCCCTGATGCTTGTCTTCCCCAGGGTTATAGCACCTATGCCAGCTGTGTGCATGGTGAGGAGAGCATGTAGTGGCTCCATTGGGTGCCAATTGAGGACACTGCCAAGGCCAAAGTCAGAGTCTCGAGCCACTGAGCCTACGTGAACAAAGTCAAGACAACTGCAGTTTGGTGTGTGAGTCAGCGGCTTGGCTCTTCCCTTCTGCATTTGTGGGGGGGGGGGTGGGGTGCCAGGGAGGTGGATACTGGAGGAGTAGGAGACTAAAAAAATTGGAAATGCGACCACTGAAAGACAAACATATTTAGGCCACACTGTTCATGTCATTCTCTCCAGTTACAAAGAGCATTTGAAATCCTAGCCAGGGCAAATCCTATCCCACTTCTTAGTCTTTGTGGACTAGCTTAGGGCAGGAATTTCACAGCCTATGTGAGTGGCAGTGTGGAGCAATAGGAAAAGAACACTGTGGTCAACATTCAAATATGGGTAAGGGGCTCATCTCCATGAGCCTCACTTTCCTTGGCTCTAAAAAGAGAATAGTAACATTAGGCTTAACCCTATGAAAATCCCATTTTCTAGGTCAACAAAAGATTGAATACTGCCAGTTTCATATGGTTCAACCGAATACCACTTTCCTCTCAGCGCCATTGTGCAAATTTGTAGAAGACCATCTGCACAGCTCTCCTTGAATATGGAGTAATTACCTCTACTGTGGCTAAACCTGGCCCTCTCTCTATGCACAGAGCTGGCTTAGCTATTTCCTTTTCTTTTAACTGGCTCTAAAAAATGTAAATAGAGCTAGCTCAGGTACTGATGTGTAATCTTTGAAGCCAGCTAACAGTTGACTGTTTCCTCACCTCAGTGTCTCCCTCTAAATAGTTGAGCCCAGTGGGATGACAGAGCCAAAGCTCTAGGACTGTCAGCTAGGCCTGAGCCTCAAGATAAGAGACTATGTCTTCCATGGGCACAAAAGTCTACACATCAAAACACAAGCAACAGCCTCCTAAACATTAAATGCTACCTCAATTCTGTTATGCAGATTGGTCTTTCTACATATCTTTCTCTCTGCATACCACGGAGGTGCTTTCTGGCCTCCTAGATAGCTCAGCTCACAGTACTCACATCATTCCTGCCATTCTCACAGTCACTGATTCGTAGCCACTCCCTTCTTCATTAATTAATAAAATCTGGGTTAGACCCTGAGTCAGGGCCTTTGTTCCATGAACACTCATCTGGACAGGACTCAGGACCCCTTGGCTACTCTTAACTGTAAATATGTCTTAGTGTCTCAATTTGCCATAGGTTTCACTGGAGGTGGTAGACTGGAATTATTTCACAAAGATTCCAATAACATTTCCATGGGATTACGAATATAAACTTCCCAGACAGTGATGAGGGTGGGAAAAGGGCCTCTGTACAAATTAAGTGAGTTACAAAAGTATATATACCAGTACCTGACATATAACGAGTGCCTGATGAAAAATAAGGATGCTGCTGCTGATGCCAATAGGTATACAACATCTAACTGGCTGAAGATGACCCCTGACCCAGGCTGGCTCACAAATACAAGTCCTGGATAGGCTGAAATTCATCTGTGGCATAATCTGGAGTTTAAACAGCCCATGACCAAATGTTCATCCTTTCTGGCATGTCCAAGAATGAAGGTTTTTGCTTATAGGTTATTCTTTGTGGTAAAGTCATTCTCCACTGAATGTTACTATTAAAAATCCCAAAGGGAGAATATTCATCCATTCATTTATTTGGAAGCTTCTCTCAAGAGCCTTAGATATTGCCATATCAAAGGCACTGTGCTAGATGTAAGGATGAAGAAGGTATGGTCTCTGTCCTGGAGGACATTGCAATTTGATGTTGGAGACAACCCCCAGGAAGGTACCATCAGTTCAGTTTTGACAAGTGGCATTGCTATAAAAAGTGTCTCAGACTTGTGAGTTTACTGGGAAGAAATCGTCCTTCCTCCAACCATCCCAATTGTGTTTGGTGGTCAGGCAAGGTTGCATGGAAAAGTGACATTTCAGATGATTTGATTAATGTGTAGGAATTCTTGCATGGAGACAGTGCATGCTCAAGCAAGGGAAACCTAATACGTAGAGGTGCAATTTTTAGAAACTGATTCACAGTTCAGTGTGGGAAATGGGTGAGGAAGGGTGCTTCAGGAGCTGAGGCCAAAGCAGGTCATGGCTGGGCTAGATTTGTATCATAGATGTGATTATGTAGGCAATTGAGAACAAGCAAACTAAGGTTTTCCAGAGTGTCCAGATAGAAGGCCATCTGACTTTATGTGGAGTGGGGCTGGGAATTGTTCTCTACTTTATTGAGGTATAATTTATATGTCATAAAACACACTCATTATAAGTGTATCAATCAATGAATTTTGATAAATCTGTATACTTGTGTGCTATGATTTGACTGTGGTTCAAGTGTGTCCTGAGCTATCCTTAGCCCAGAATGCGTCCCAATAGCACACAGGATCCAGTCCATGTTTCTCCCATTCACGGTTCAAGACTTTGAGCCTCTAGGCCTGCCACCCCATGCTTGGAGCCCACCAGATGTACACAGAACTCTAGGGTTCTCACTTATAGGATCATCTATGGTACTGTGGTCGGGCTTGGTCCTAAGAGGTCAGTGTAGATTGCTTGACTCACCAGAGCAATATTTCTTTGACAGAAGTGCATAAAATCGGGCCACCAGAGTGTTATTGACACACTGATTTTGAATGATTCAAATAGTGTGTATAGACAGGGGATGCAGCAAGCACATTTTCCTAGGCTTTGAGCACACAGTGACTGACCCTGTATGTAAAACCACTACTGCACTGGGCATAGTGGTGCATGCCTGTAGTCCCAGTACTCGGGAGGCTGAGGCAGGAGGATTGCTGCAAGTTTGAGGCCAGCCTGTCCTACGTAATGAGAGATCCTGTCTCAAACAAATAAACAAACTCCAAAACTAAAACCACCACTATGATCAAGATTTACCACATTTTCAACATGGCAAAAAGTTTCCTTGAAAAACTTTGTAATCAATTTCATTCCCATTTTTCACTCTTCGCTGCCATCATTTTGCTTTGGGCTACTATAGGTTAATTTCCTTAGTCTAGAATTTCAAATAAAAGAAGCTCCACAGTGTTCAATCTTTGTATCTGGTTTCTTTCAATTAGTGTAATGCTTTCGATATTTACTACATTCTAGCATACAGTGTATTTTGTTCCTTTTATTGATGAATATGTATTATATTAATGCTATAATATATATTGCCTATGGATAATAAATTATGATGTATATTGTATAACATTCCATGACTATATCACGATTCGATTATCCATTCACTCATTGCTGGACACCTGGGATCTTTCTAGCTTTGGGATTTTACAAATAAAGTTACTATGAACAATCTTCTGTAAGTCTTATTGTGGTCATTAGTCTTTGTTTATTTTGGAAAATTACCTCAGAGTGGAGTGACTGGAACAAAGCATTAACCTATGTTTAATTTTATAAGAAATTTACCCGATTTATTTCATAGTGGTCTTAACATTTTATACTCCAGTTAGCAATGTGAGGGTTGCCAAAGCTTCATATCCACTTGGTTTTTGTTATCTTTCATCCACTCCAGTGGGTATGTACAAGCATCTCACGGTGATTTTAATTTGCATTTCACCAATGACTGCTAATGTGCTGAAATTTTTCATGCATTATTTGTATGTCTTCCTTTGTGAAGTGTCATTTCAAATCTTATGTCCATTTTGAGTATAATTTACATGCAATAGAATGCACCCATAGTAATACAACCATGTAACCAGTATTGTCTAGCTGGAAGTAGTCTTTTCACGGCACCAGATTTTGGTTTCATTGCTTTTCTGTAATATTTTATTAGTTCACTAATTTCTGCCTTTATCTTTATTATTTCCTTTTCCTATTTACTTTGGGTTTAATTTGCTCTTGTTTTTTCTAGCTTAGGAAATTTGAAGCTGAGGTCATTGATGTGAGAACTTTTTCTGTATTCTAATATAAGTGTTGTTAAGAACTTCTTCCTAAATACTAATTTAGTGGCACTCCACAATTTTAAAAATATTTTTTCAATTTTTTTTGGTACAACAGACTGAACTCAAGGGAGCTGTACTACCAAGCTAAATCCTAGTCCTTTTTATTTTGAGACAGAGTCTTTCTAAGTTGCCCAGGTTGGCTTTGAACTTGGAACCTTCTGCCTCAGCTTCTAAAATTTCCTTTTGAATTTGTTGTTTGGCCCATAGATTATTTGAATATGTTATTTTATTTTCCAAATATTTAAGGATTTTCCAAACATCTTTTTGTCATTGATTTTTAATTGTGTTGATGTCATAAAACATATTATGCAAGATTTCAGTCCTTTTAGATATTTTTAAGAATTGTTTTATGGCCCAGCATATGATCTTTGCTAGAGAATATTCCATCTGTGTTTTAGAAGAATATGTGTTCTGCAGATGTTGGTTGTAGTGTTCTATTCATGTCAAATAAGCCAAGTTGATTGATAAAGTTGAAGTCTTGTAGAACCTCACCAATTTTCTGTTTACTTGTTTCATCAGTTATTGAGAGAGAAATGTCAAACTCTCTTACTATAATTATGAATTTGTCTATTTCTTTAGTTTTTGAAATACTAGAGATTGAACCCAAGGTCTTCACATTAAACTATATATCTGACCCCTTTTGGTTTTTTTACTTTGAGACAGGGTTTTGTGAAGTTGCCAGTGTGGGACTTGAACTTGCTATCTTCCTACCTCAAATTCCAAAGTTCTAGGATTACCAGAGTATACCACAGTACCTGTGAGTTTAGCTATTGTTGTTTTGGTTCTTTCTACTTTGGCTTCATGTATTTTCAAAATGGTGAGTATACATCTAAGACTATTGTAGTTTCCTGATGGAGTGACCCTTTTATTATTATAAGTGTTCTTATTCCTAGTAATATTCCATGTATTGAAGCCTACCTCGAAATTAATATAGCCACAGCTGGTATATCTTTATCTATCATTTTAGTTTTAAACTACCTGTTTCTTTATACGAGTACCTAAAGATAGTTCCTAGAGAAAGCAGAACAAAGTGAGTCTAATTTTGTTTTTTAATAAAGCAGGGTATCCTATCTTTGCATTGTACTACTTAGAGTCTATGTATATTTAATGTAGTTATTGATACAGTTGGAGTTAGGTCATCCATTTGCTCTGTTTGCTTTCTGTTCTCCCCATCTGTTCTTTGTCAAATATTTCCTTGTTTTTCTGTCTTCTTTTGGATCGAGTATCCTTATGGTTTGAATATGGTTTAAGTGTGTCTTCCCAAAGGTTCCTGTGTTGGAAAATTGGTACCCCGTGTAGTGATAAGAGGTTGTGGTGCCTTTAAGAGGTGGGGTGTAGTGGGAGGTGATTAAGTCTCGCTGGGAGCTCCACTCTCAAAAGAGGTTAGGGTAGTTTTTATGGCCTCTTGAGTAGCTTCTCATGAAAGATCTATGAAAGATCGAGCCTGGCCATGCCCCAGACACTTCTTTGACCTCTTGCCTGGCAATGTGATTTTTCTGTGTGCACTTCCCTCATGGAGGTGCTCTACACCATGAGGCCTTCCTCAGAGCTGAGCTGATCCACTTGAGTTGCCAGAAATGTGTGCTCAATTTCTTTTCTTTTTAAGTACCTGGCCTAAGGTATTTCATTATGTAATGAAAAATGACTAATACAAATATATTCTTAAACATACTTTTAATTTTGAAATGATTTTAGGTTAACAATTTGCAATGACAGCACAGAGAATTCCCATAGACCTTTCACTCAACCTTCTTTGATATTAACATCTTATGCAAACATGGTATATCAAACAAAACCAAGACGTTACCATTGGCATCATACTATTAACTAGACTAAAGACTCCATTTGAATTTTCCCAGTTTTCCCACTGCCCATTTCCGTTTCAGGATCTCATCCAGGATATCACATTTTTATTAGTCATTATCTTTTTAGGTTACTCCTGGCTGAGACAGTTTCCAAGATTTTTCTGTTTTTGATGACCTGAGCAATTTTGTGGAGTACTCTTTGTAGAATATTTCTCACTTTGGGTTAATCTGTTGCTTTTTCCTAATTAGTTTTGGTTGTGGACTTTTGGAAAAATATCGTGGAGGTGATATAACCTTTTCATGTCATCATCTCATCATACCAGATGGTATCAACATGACCTACAGATGATTTTGAGCTTGATCATTTAGTTAAGGTCATAGCTTCCCACATTCTCCATTGTAAAGGTACTGTTTTTCCTTTTCAAATTTTATTCATTATATGCAAGTCACTAGATTCAGCTCACATTCAGTGAGAGAAATTAACCTCCATCTCCTGGCAGGACAAGTATCAAGGAATAAATGAAATCTTTGAATATTTTATTTTTGGCTTACTAGCTGTAAGTATCTATTTGTAATTGCTTTGAGTTTAAAAGAAGCATTTTTATCTTATCACAAATTATATTTAGATGTTATAATGTGACTTCATGTAGAAATAAGAAATTTAAAATAGCATGCTTTGATTCCCCCTTTCCCATTCTTTCTGGTCTTGTTCTAATCCATTTTGTTTCTCCATGTATGATAAACTCCCAAATGGATTACTATTATTTTTGCATAGCTATCTTTTTAGAAATAATTTATTGAGGTGAAATTCACATGACAAAATCAACCATTTAAAATGAATAGTTCAGCTGCATTTAGTAGTCAATTATTTTTTAAATACATTTTTATTTTACAACTAGTAATTACATGTACTTCTGGGACACAGTGAGACATTTCAATAAATTAGTTATCTTTTTTATTGTTTAAAAAACTTAATTTTTAGTAGCAGCACAGACACATTTACTGAAAGTTTTCCCTTTTTCATAAAGGTCAAAGTACTCAAAAGATTTTCTTTTGGTGGGTGAAAATATCACTGTGATATTTTCATACATTCACATATTATGCATTCATTATGTTCATCCACCCTTAAAAGTTAATTATCTTTTGAAGAATGTTTTAAATGGAAGAAAACACACCTCCTTATATTTACTCATATGTTTATCATTCCTAGCGTTCATCATTCATTTTTGTAAATCTCTGTTTTCATCAGGTATCATTTCCCTTCAGCTTGAAGAACTCCCTTTAACATTTCTTGTAGAGTAGGCCTTTGAATACTTTAAAGATGTCACTCCATCATCTTTGATTGCAACATTCTGGGTGAGAAGTCTGTGGTCACCATTGGCTTAGTTCTGTATTAAATGTGTCTTTTTTCTGGGGCTATTTTGTTTAACACTTTCTCATCAGTAATTTTCAACGGTTTGCTCATGAAATGACTTAGTTTGATCTTCTTCATTATTATCTTTTTTGAAGTTTATTGAACTTCTTGGATATGTATTTAATAGTTTTCATCAGATTTGCCAAAATTCAGCTATTAATTATTCAAATGTTTTTCTGCATCCAGCTCCTCCTGGAACTCTAATTACACGTATGTTAGACTGTAATATTGAACCACAGATCACTAAACTCTGTTAATTTTTTAAATAATAAATTGATTGAGATATAATCCACATACCACATATTCACTTACTTAAAGAGCATAATTCAATGCTTTTAGCATTTTCATAAGTATGTACAACCAGCATTATAGCCAATTTTAGAACATTTTCATCAGCTCAAAAGATATCCTTTAGTTATTCCTCCAAATCCTTCATCCCACAGTCGTTGGAAGCCACTGATCTGTTTATGTCACTATAATGTTTCTTATTCTTGTCGTGCCATGGAAGAGAAATCATAAATTGTGGTCTTAAGTGACAGGCTTCTTTTACTTAGCATATGTTTTCAAGATTCATCCATGTAGTAGCACTCATCCTTTTCATAGATAAATAATATTCCATCATATGAATGTATCACACACCGTTTCCCCTTTCATTGTGTTAACTTGTTTGTTTATTTGAGGTAGGGTCTTGCTATGTATTTCATGTTGGCCTTGAACTCATGGTGATCCCCCCTGCCTCAGCCTCCTGAGCACTGGGATTATGGGCATATGCCATCACATTTAGCTTCATTCTATTAACTTTTTATGACTCTTTTTACTCCCTGCTTCACTGTAATTTTTTTTTTTTTTGCGCTGGAAATTGAACTCAGGACCTTATGCTTGCCAGGTAGGCCCTTGTGCCACTGAGCTATATCCCTGTGACTGTGGGTAATTTTTATTGTTAGTTCTTCTCACTGCAATTTCTTCTCCAGTGTCTAATCTACTGTTATTCTCATTTAGTGGATTTTTAATTTCAAATATATTTTTCACCTACAAAATCTATTTGATTATTTTTGATTTTGAAATTTTCTTTCTTGCTGCTTCTGTAGTTTTCTTTGAATCTTTGAGCATATTTACAGTAGCTGTTTTAAAAATCCTTGTTTGTTAATTCTTTCATCTCTGCCATTCTTGGTTTTGTTTCTATTAACTGATATTTCTCCCTGGGCTATGGAAGTAGCATATTTAACGTGATTTCTTACATGCTGAATGCTTTTTTATTGTAAATGTACATTGTTGAGTCTTTGAATTTTGTGTATTCTTTTAAGGAGTCATGAGCTTTGCTGTGGATGGTTGTTAGGGTATTTGCAAACAGCCTGAGATTTTCAAGGCTTGTTTCCAAGGTTCATTGGAGCAAGGTTAGAGTAGCATCTATTCTAGGACAAGGTTATCCTTACTGCTAAGGTATGACTCTTCTTGCATTCTTTACTGAATATCCTGGATTTTCACAAGGTTTCTTTACTCTGGCTGATGGTAAATTGCATGCCTTCCATTTCTTTGAGGGCTCTGGCAATTTTGGTTTATGGCATCTTACCAGGTTTTCAGCAGGTTTTATGGTGTCCCACTCCATAATGTATGTATAGCTTAGTACCAGCAATTGAACACCTCCTAGGTACCAGGGGAACACCTAGGAAGATACCTGCAACTCTTTTTCTGAGTTTTCCCTGCCTCTGCAAAACTCTGCCATGCCAATTCCAGCCAAATGGGTCTCCAAAACTGCAGTATCTTTTTCATGAACTCAGAGAGACCTCCATGCTACTCTGGAGTTTCTCCTTCCTACAGAAAGGTCCAGAAAGCATGCCCAAGCAGAAATCAAGGGACAGCATAAACTTCACCTCATTTGTTTTCCTTCTCTCAGGGATCACAGCTCTGTTCTGCCAGTTGTGCAGTTTTTAAACCTTCTGCATCCTGGTGGAGAAGTCATTAGATATGTAGGTCTGGGTTTCACAGGAGAGGTGGGAGTTGGAGAAATAGATGTAGAATTTATAGTATATAAATGGCAAAGGAGGCCATGGAAGCCAGTGAGGCTGTCCAAGGACAGAGTGTTTGATGAGAGAGGAAGGCAGCCCAGGAGAGAGTAAATATTCTCATTTATCAGCAAGAACTGGATGCTGGGAGAACAGGCCATAGTATAGGGCTGAGTGGCAGCCCTGGCTGGTCCTCGTGCTTGGAGAAAGGCTCTGGAAGTCACAGCCTCCAAGGGTGGGATTGGTAGAGGAGAAGCTGAGGGCCAGAACCCGGGTACATGCTCCTGATTCCACTGTTCTTTTGGCTCATGCCCTGTTCTCTCTCTTACCTCCAGGCACAACCACCAACAGTATTAAAAATAAAAGCAAAAACAGGGCAAAACAAAGACATAATAGAACTGGAAATAGTTTCTAACCTCCAAGTAGGAGAAAACCTCAACTGGTATTTTGGAGGCAACGGCAGCAGTTGCCACTCTGTCTCCAGTGGCTGGCATTGTCAACTTGGCCCTGTGCCCTGCAGCTGGCCCAGAGGGCTGGCCACACTCCAACCAGCCCACACATCTTCACCCCACCTCAGGCTCCAGGAGCTGTGCCAGGACCTCCCCAGGCAGCCAACCATATGGCCAGGCTCAGGGAATAGTGCAGGGGACCCTGGAGCAGCTAGAACAGTCAAGAAAAGACCGAAAGTGTATAGCTCTGTGTGTTCATGGTAGAAAGGCCGGGAACTCAGTCCCAGATACTCTCCCTCAGCGGTCTCCCTGAAAATTCTTGCCAAAACACTCCCTTGTTTCTCAGAACTACTGAGTTAGCAATGGTGTCACCTCCCAGATCTTACTCAAATTTATCCTTCATGGCCTATTGTTGTCTGAGTGGATCCTGGCTATCTCTTCAGTGGGCCGGAGGCCCCAAAGCCACGGTCTTGCTGCAATTTCTGTTTGCTTAACTTCTCTACAGTATACCCACAGCCATCAGTTTTACTGTCAGTTTTTCTGTCGACTCAAAGATGTGGCATACTGGCTGTCTTGGATGTACTGCAAAGTTCCCTTTCAATGCAAACCCTCCTGGGATGCGAACAATGGGATCAATTTCCTCCCAATTCAGTTTGCATCAAACTTCTCAAGGACATGGATCTTGGATAAAGTGGGGTTATGTCTGGATTTCTTTGATTAAAATCAATAAATAGTTGTATATGTGGGATTGAATTTTCCAGGATTTTTGCTTGAGGGAAATGGAGACTCCTGAGCTGAGGAGGTAGTTGGTGCAGGTTCTCCCTAGGAAGGTGGGAGCTGTATGAAGGCTCCTGCCCAGTGTCTCCTGCAGAACTGGGAAAACCATGCTGTGTTGCCAGTGGGTAGAAGCCCTGAAGGGCTGCAGGGGCTGTATGCATCTGTTATGTTGCTCATCCTGACCCATGGGGTCTTTGCCTTCTAGCTTAGCACCAGTCCTTTGTGAAGTGCACATCCAAGTGGGACTAATTGTACAGGAGGTCTCTTTGAGGGGGGAAGTATGAAGCAGACAGAGATGGAAGTAGGAGTAGGCAGAGAGAGTCTTCAGACCTCTACGCAGGGCTGCCACTTGTAAAAGGAGAGGAACAAGGCAGAAGGTGTGGGGAGGAAGAGTCTCAAGCCACAACACAATTATGAGAAAGTGTTGGAGAGATTGATGGCACATGCCTGAGCGATGTTTGCCTGTTGGAGGAGTTCCACACTGGGCACGAATGAGCTGGGACTAGTCTTTCTGCCAGGTCAGTTGGTGATTGCAGGTGGTAGACACATTAACAATAGCTTCCAAAGGAAGGGTGCTGCTGCTTCCCCTGCTGCTCTACTCCCTCTGCTCCGAGGCTGACCTGGAAGTCACTTCTGCTTCCCTTTGGCCTTCAAGGAAACACCAGTGTGTTTCCTTGTGGATATATGGATAATGACTCTGCATTCTCAGCCAACCTGTGCTGCAATGGTGGGGAAAAGGGGGAGGGATGAGGGTGGGGTAGTAAGCAGGTGACCTGGGCCAATAGAGCTGCCTTCAGCAAGGATCCTGAGAGAAACAATTCTCCTGAATGGATGATAAGAGCACTGGCCTGGCTGATGCTTCTTTCTGGCCAAGTACAAGCTCTTGGGTCTTCTTCCTCGAGGACCTATTCTGAAGCCTGGTGCACAGTAGGTACCTAATAAGTGAATAAAATAAGTGATTTCTCTTGCTTTCCCCTCCTTGGACTCTCTTTTGCCATCCATTAAAAGGTTCATGAGGGCTGGAACTTTGTTTCTTCACTGCAGTTTCCAGCTCCTATTAGAATATGGTAGATAGTAGGCACTCAAAAAATATTTGTTAGATAAGTGAGAGTTCATTGTCCAGTCTAAGCAAGAAGACTGTTTATGGAAACACAAGATGGAAAGTGTAGACTCTGCCTTGAGACCTCCCTGGTGATGAGGAGAGACAGTTCCTTTGGCAGCAGAGGAAGAGCTGGGATTGACTCTCTGAAGTAGCTACACATAAGGATTCACTTAAAAGAAAGTTGAGGACAAGGACATAGCTGGCTGTAGCTGCTCAAAGACAGCCTTAGTATTGTAGGGGACATTGGAATAGTGAAGGTGACAAGAGCTGGCTGCACATTTCCTTTCTAGGTTTTCTGATTATAGAGTGCACATATTCTGAACCAGAACTTTGGACACAAGAGACTACATGTGAGAGAATGGGGCTGGCCTGAAAAATCTGACAGGACACTTCCTGGTGTCAGGCTGTAATTGATCATGGTGACAAAGAGTCCAGATGGAGACCAGTCTCTCTTCTGGAATGTGAGCCAATTTCCAGCGCAGAAGGTTTTACCAGTGGTTCAATCTTTTGATGGATGTTGGCATTATACAAGTGCACTGAGGAAGGAGAAAGACTTGCTGCTGTATGATTTGTTGGACCTAGGAGGGAGCCACAGCTAAATCCTTGCACCTGCTCAGGCTGGGCAACCTTTCTAGGATCATCTGCACTACGGCATCAGGCCTCTCTTGTTTCCATAAAAGAAAACATCTAAGTTGTCCTCACTGCCAAATGGAGATACCATGTGCCCAGAGGGAAGGCTACTAGGGTCTGTCATTCCTAAGGGAGACCACTCTGTAAAACCTGAGCTGCAGAAAGTGCTCACAACTGAGAGAGAGGGAACCAATAAACCCATGTTATCCTCACAAGATGTTTTCCCTGCAGGGAAGGTGAGTTTGGTTTTCATCTTTCCTGTTTCATGTGAAGCAGACAGAAGTGGGTTGGGGACTCAGGCCAAGGCCATGACTGGGGCTCCTAGAGTTTAGGCCATGACCAGGGCTAAAATGAAGGAAAGTAGTCCACACTGAAATGGAATCCACTGCATTGGCCCTCCACTGGGCCACAACAACTCAGGTTAATGAGCTCAGACATTTAGACATGCTATTCACAGATAACATATTAAGATTTCTTCTAGAAATCTTTAAAGAAAAACTCAAAGTTCACAATTTTCATTTTAGATAAGTTTTTTTATAATTTTATTTAAAGAGAAAAAAACAAAACAAAATAAAACAGAATAAAGGGTAGCGACAATACAGTATTCCAAAGATAAAAGGAAAAGTACAACAACAAGACCTAAGAAATTATTACTTGACAAATTACATACTGACTTCTTGGAAATAGTTGCTCAAATTACAAAGTTAAAACATGTAAAGTAGACATTCAAACAGTGAGACTGTTAACAGTTCTGCTCCACGATCTGACAAAAACAGCAATATGGTCATCCATCTTACCCACTCAAATATACATGCAATTTTATCAAACGGGTAAAATTAAACACAACAAAACAGAGCAAACGGATCACAAGAAAGCAATGTAAGACATAAATTTCAAAACTAGACAATTGGAGATATTCAC